>JAPFFP010078286.1:5873-22870 GCA_026153255.1 Solanum medicagineum | reverse complement strand
AACGAGCATAGTTATAGGTTGGTTCTCCCGAAGCCTTATCGGTAACGGGTGCCGGTCCGCCCTACGGGAACTTGGGGGCGTGACATCCTAATTCTTTTACTTTTGAGTTTTATGAAATGACATGCATACATGTGCATGAAATGATTTTATATGTCTTGAATGATTTGAATATGTTTTGATATGATTCTTAATGAATTTATGATTTTCAAGTGATGAAATATGCATAGTATCTTGTGTTTGAATGTTTCATGTTCTAAGTCAAGCCTTTCAAGCCTTGTTCTAGCACATTCTAGGGTGAATGCTATTAAGAGGGAGATGATGTAAGCACTCGGACTTAGTTCGACTTCAATGGAGCTTTAAAAGTTTTGGTTTCAAAAAGTTTTGGACCAAGTTGACGCTTCATGGAAGCCTTCACGGTAGTTGTGGTGCTATACGGACTGTGTGGAGCCTTCTTGAAGTGGGACTTGGCCTTGTGTAGGGTGTGAGGGTCTTAATGATGAGTTTGGGACCAAGGCATACCACACTTGGACTGCACACGGTCCATGTGAGGCCATATGGACCATGTGGTGGACCGTATTATAGCCTCGGTCTTGAGACTCCATAGTTTTAAGCCTAAGGCAAGTCATATGGTCCGTCTCACAGACAGTATAGTGCTTCACGGTCCGTGAGGCCCTTCCGTATAGGTACCAAAGTGAAAATTTTCTAAGTATTGGATCACTATCTTAAAACTTCGTCATGGAGTATTTTTTAAGTGAAGTGTTATAGAGGAGTACACGGAGCGTGTGGCTTGGTACGGTCCGTATAACCCTTCCATATGGGTGCCTACGTTGAATTTTTTCTAAGTATGGGATTACTATCTCGGAACTTCATCAAGTGGAATTTTTCTAAGTATTGGACCACGGATAAGTATATGGTCCGTGTAGTGCCTTACTGACCGTATACCCCTCCCTGAGACCTTGACTTCAATTTTTCTACTCGTTTCACTAATGGCGTTTCTATAATTATGGTTTATCCTAAGGATCTTTTGTGATTTTCTATGCTATCTAAAGACATTCAAATGGCTTATACTTTATTCCTCTCATTCAAATTCATTCCTTACACTTAGAATTACATTGAACTTTCCTTAAGAACTCTCTCAAAGGCTCTTGTGAAGACTAAGCTTGAGAATCAAGGAAAAACCCTTTCCTTCATCAGATTTCTTCTTGAACTTCTTCATTAGCTAAGGTATATGGGATTGATTCTTGGTTTCTTTCAACCAACAAGACCAAACTCTTTTCACTTGAATTTCATGAGATTTTGCTTACTTTACATATGGGTTTTAAGAATTATTGTTTATTAAATTCAATTAAAGTCTGAGCTATGCTTTATTGATGGTTTTAAGTTGATTTAAGCCCTAATAGGTTGAATTACATTATTATTATGAATATTTGAACATGCATTGTCCCTTTAAAGTTTGATTTAAGTATGAATGACCAATATTATGATTTGAATGTGGGATGTACTTCTTTCCATCAATCTTGGATGGAGCCAAAGATTCACTATTTTTTGGCTTTGGGGTATTATGGAATAAAGCAAAATGGCTCTTTAAACGGTCTGCGCTTCTTTCAATTGTGAAGTAGCAGTTAGTCAATGCAACTTTCGACGCTCATCATGGGTCATCCAGAAACAGTCGTGCTATGTTTTTAAACATAGGGGTCAGGCTGCGTACATCCGACCCCCCTACCTCTCAATGGGTGGGAGCCTTTGAGGCATTGGAGTAATGTTGTTGTTGTTGTTGTTGAATGTGGGATTTACTCATAGATTTACTTGAATTTCATATTATATTGCTGATTTTAGATTGAATCCATATTACTTAATACTATTTACATATTGTTCATAGCATATGCATTCATGAACATTGGAGTTTTATGAAGTTTATGAAATGGGTTAAGCCCAATTACATTTATGTAAATGATTTTGATAAGATTATGGTTATGACAAGAATGTGATCACATACATGTCTATGATTATGGCTCTTTAAGCAATTATGAGTGTTTACACCACTATGTGTATGGAGCATCAATTGAGGTCTGAGGTAGGGTGGGCTACCCCTAAGGGTCCATACTCTTTTCTCAAAAAGGTGCTCCAAAGCAACTATCCCTATGCATGAAGGTATTACATGAAGTATGTTTTGGCTATTTAGCCTAAGTATACATGAATATGTAATGTGATTTGGCCTTTAAGCCTAAGTATGCATGTAAATAATATGAAAGTCTTATGCCTCGTTTACAAGTACGTATATATATATAGACTTAGCACCGATGGGATTAGAGGCAGGGTGGGCTATCTCCAAGGGTCCATACTTCTTTCTCTTGGACTATGTGCCTAACATCGGTATGTTTATGCCCTTTATGGATGATGAATGATTATGGATCTACCTCTGGCAAGTTGGTCACCTCTTTATCGGTTGTGGTGTAGACGACAGAGTTCTAAGTTATAGCTCACTTGGTCTTATGTCGATTACAGTCTCATTCTCAATATATATAAAGTATTTTTGCATTCATGCATCATAGGCATCATTGCATATTGATATAAACTATTCACTTATTATATGATTCTTTCTTCACATGTGCCCTTGTCATCTAACATTGAATGCAGGTTTAAGTTCATATGTGTTGCATGCACGCATACTTAGTACATTCAAACGTACTAACACATACTTTTGCCTACATGATCTAATCATGTAGGGACCGAGGACTACTTCCATCCACCGTATGATGGCTAGATTTGGATCTTGAGACACTTGTTGTGGTAAGTCCTATCTTCCAAGGACAAACCATAGTTCCTCTACCTATGGTGTTTAGTTTATGTTATTTACTTTATGGGTGAGCCTGGGATATGTCTTGGCCCCTGTCCTACCTTATGATTAGTGACATTGTTGGACATCATTATAGACTCCATTACATTTATATGCTAAGTATTGTATTAGGAGATTTATGATTATGGATATGGTTATGAAATGGTTATGGTCATTATGGATTGATTATGAGTTTATGTTTATGGATTCATGTTATGAGGTGGAAGATCCTAAGTCCCGTATAGCCCCCATAGAGTGAGTCCTACTTACTCGCCCCTTAGTTCTTATGTGCAAATGCGTTATGTGAATCCATGTTACTCCATATCCCTATGACATCCCCATAGCATGAGTCCTACTTTCCTGTCCCTTAGAATTATGCACTTTCAAATAGATGATGTGTGAATGTATACTACGAGGCTTGTTTGGGGACTCTCAGTTTTCCATTCGCCATTTCACTCCTAGGCCCTAGGTTCGGGTCATGACATTGATGTCCATCATAGCCCTGTTCTCTCCTTTTTCACATCGCTGTTGGCACCTATCACCATCACCACTTGACACTTGCCGCTATCTTCATGTGCCGCCTACCACCACCAGCGTGATTTGCATTGAAACTATCGGTCAAAATCAAAGGAAAAAGGTAAGAATTCATAGATCTTCTTTACCTTCTCCCTATTTTTGAATAGAAATCGCCTCAATTTTGGTTCAAATCCGGACTATCGAGTCTGGATTTGCCTATAAATAAGGTTTGTTGGCTTCAAAAGTCATCCAAAGCTCATCAGAAAAATAGATAGAAACATACTTCAAGTAATAGGATATCAGAATTATTTGGTCCTTCTACTTTTGGCTTTAAGATCAAATTCAGAAAAAGATTTGCAGCTTGAATCCTTGGCCTTAAAGCCCTTGTTTGCTGCTCAACATAAGTTCAGTAATGGGGTATTCTCCCTTTTGTTCCATTTTTTTTTAAAAAAAATTTGATCCTAGTCGTGTTGCCTTCCATTTAGTTTCCTACCTTGGATGTGTGCTTCAATATCCTATTATATTTAGGTTAAAAATAATCTAGTAAGAACTTTAAAGAAGCAATTTATATTAAGAGAAGAACTAGCGACTCAATTCTTAGTTTTACTACTCATCTCAATTCTGCCTTCGTCTCTTCATTTTATTTTTTCTTGAGTTATTTGCTATAGTCATATATTATGATATGCTAAAATATCTGTTTTCCATGTTAGTATTAACCATGTTGATAATCGCAATAACATAAGAAGGGATTACTGATTTGGCTAAAATATAATTTAAATCTAGATTTTCTTTAACTTTGGGTTAAAAGTCCTCACAATACTATATGATGATGATTTACGTATTTTTGATTAAATGAATTCTTGTGTTGTTACAGTAAAAGATTTATTTGGTATAACTAAGCTTTAAAAAAATCATATTTAGCACAAAGTCTCCCATTCTATTTAGGAGTTTGAAGGCTCTAGCTCTTTTGCTAAATGTTCTGTCTCTTCATGACCATGACTATATCAATTCCCATGGTTTATAATGCCAAAATATGATTTCACTTTGATCGAAAATTGTTAGAAATGTCATCCAAAGGAAGATGTGTTCCTCATCTATTAAGTACAAATATGTGTATAATGCCAATTCACTTCTCTCAACATAAATGAGTAGTCTAGAAATCTCGATAAAGCTGTCCATTTTATACTGCCTCAAAATCTTCCTTTCGGGAAACAAGTGTGCTTCCTTATCTTGAGAGTCCTAAATAAATCAAAAAAAATTTCTTAAGAAAGATGCACTTTCTATCATGAATCGTGCAGCAGCTAGTAGTCTATTTGTTGATCATGCTGTTTATTTGGATTCTGGTCAGATTGTCGATATAGAAGTACGGAATGAATTGTTCCCTGGTAAGTCAAGAATCTCGAATTACGGCCCTACAACAAAAGAAAATTAGGGACCAAGTTGACAAGGAAATACAATAACCAGGACTCTTTACTACAAAGAAAAAAAAATCATCATTTTTCTTTGGTAAGTATTTTATTTTAGTCTTTTTTCTCAAAAAGGATAAAAATGAGATTATTTGGAAGCATGTGATTAAAAAAAGGGGATGATTCATCACCAAAGAAGCTATTTCTTGATGAAATAAATATATGTATATTCTTTTTTTAGTCGTTTTTATATGAAATACAAAATACCAATGTGATTCAAAAAGGGGGACAACATAAGAACGATAAGCTGAATTGTATTTAAATCCAAAAAGGTTTCTGATGTGCTGTCAAAATACAACACAGTTGATGCCTAAAACAAGGGATTTCGTGAGTTCATAATGTAACTTTTTATGGTTTTTATGTGTTTTTGTGTTGTTACCATAGAAAAGGTAGGTTGGCATAATTTTGGAAGAAAATTACAGATTTTTGCTGAATTACAGGGCATACGAGTTCACTTATAAGTCGTAGCCCAAGCCACGATTCGTAGGGTGATCTCGTAGTAGGAAATAGAGAGCAAAAATCGTAAAATCTCCTAAGTGGAGGTCAGCCCTATGAGGCCATCCTACGAGTCGTAGTGGACTCATAGCAAGGAACAAAGAGTCAAGAATTTGGACCAAAAAACTAAAGGCCTAGACTATGAGAGGAGCATACGATTCGTAGCCCAAGCAATTACTCATACCACTGGGTCGTACCATTTGAATCCAAAATTCCAAGTACCAGATATGAGACCTCGATTACGACTCTTAGGTCACGCTATGAGTCGTACCTGCTAGGCATACTAGCTACCAACTATCTTTTCTGTGTAATATTTTAGGGTTAATTTTGTAACTATTATAAATACTTTAAGTTAGGGTTATTTGAAGGATCCCAGACTTGAATATTGAAGAGAGCCATTGAATATCCTCTCTAGATTACTTTAGGGTTTTAGTGTAGATTTTAATTTCCTCTTGGAAAACCCACTTTTGGGGAGTGTAAAGCATACATTGTATTCATTCTCAATCTATCAATCTTGTGGTTTGCAACTTGTCATGTATCACTCTTCATTTCTTTGGGTAAAATCTCTACTATGTCTTGTATTTTCAACTTTGTTGGTTTTGCCTTAGCCATGTATAGCTAAGCACCCACAACTTGGGGTTGTGGAAACCATGGGTAGTTGACTTGAAATGACCTAGATTTATTGCATTTCTATGATTGGGGTTTTGCATGTATTGTCTATTTCCCTTCATTATGATTGTTGTTTGGTGATGGCCAACACCAAACCCCGGCTACTATCACGAACCCCACCAGGATAGTGACGAATAGGAAAAGGGGAGTAGATGACAGGATTCGATTGATGTGTACTCGTCTAATCAACCAAACCTGGCCAAGGGGAGGTTGACTAGGACAATAGGTAATAGTTAGTTGGCGGACCATGGTTACCGACCAAGTGCCATGGTGAAATTCAACCTTTACCTTCACAAGAGGGTTGGAAGAACTAAAGTTACTATCCTGAATGTTAATTTTCAATTGTATTTATGTTGTTTAGGATAATCTAGTCGACGAATCATGGGGAACACAATTACCAAGTTGTCCCTAAAACTACGTTTTCCCTTGCGTAGTAGTATATTATTTATTTTACTTTTGTTCTTACATCACAATCCCCCCCCCCCATTTAGAGACTTTAGTTATAGATAGTCAAAATGATTGATAGTGAATTCTTCTAGTCAAGCCCCATATTACATGTAGATTCGACCCTAACCTTCAGTTAGGTTAATTGCTGACAGTGACCGCTTTCTTATTAGAGCGTGAACATTATAAAAAATTATGGCGCCATTGTCGGGTTATGCTAAATGGATGAAAGAGCTAGTCAAGAAGAAGCAAAAAGTTAGCCAAGACCTCTCCCAAAAAATTGTCAATTTTGTAGTTCCATCACCACAAAGTTGTTAGTGCAGAAACGGGAAGATCCAGGTGCGTTCATTATACCATGCAGTGTTGGGGAACTTGCATTTGCCAAAGCACTATGTGATTTGGGAGCCAAAATTAACCTAATGCCTCTTACCATATTCATAAATCTTGGCTTGGGCACTCTTGTCCCTACAAAGATACGGTTGCTAATGGTAGATAGAACAATCAAGAAGCTTGTGGGGATACTTTATGATGTGATGGTCAAGGTACATAAATTTGTATTTCCCGCAGATTTTGTTACACTTGACTGTGAGGTTGATTTTGTAGTTTCTATTATCTTGGGAAGACCTTTCTAAGCCACAGGTCGAGCATTGGTTGATATGGAAAAGATTCTGCTTACTTTCAGGTTTGGTGAAGAGGCAGTTGTGTTTCAAGTATGCCAACAAGATAGAAAGAGTTGTGAATTGTAGGTCGTCTAAATGATTGAAATGAGCGAGGACGATGAAGTGGAGATCCCAATTGAGTTGAGGCTGGGAGTTGAACCTTCGGTAGCTGTGTTGATGAATTTCGATGGTGAAAGCATTCCTGATTATGAGGAAACGGTAAATGCTCTTGGAGTGTCATTTGGGCCTAGGCGACAGGCCAAGTTGGAGTTGGATTTGCGCAACAGGGAAACACTACCTACAAAACCTTCTGTAGAAGTCCCACTTGAGTTCGAGTTAAAGGCACTACTCGCGCATCTGAAGTATGCATACCTAGGAGAAAACAGCACGCCGCCAGTCATGATTGCAACCGATTTAAGTGAAGTCCAAACAGAGGACCTCGTCTCTGTTCTCAAGAAATTCAAAAGGGTCATTGGGTAGACGATTGCAGACATTATTGGCATACCCCTTAGGAGATGCACTTATAAGATTCAACTGGTCAAGGATTACAAACCAAGTATTAGACATTAGAGACGGTTGAACCCCCCAGTACAAGAGGTTGTGTGGAAAGAAATCATCAAGTAGTTAGATGCAAGAGTAATCTACCCGATCGTCGATAGTGAATAGGTTGGTCCAGTGCAGTGTGTGTCAAAGAAGGGAGGTATCACAGTGGTGCCTAATGCAAAGAATGATTTAAATCCTATCCGACCAGTCACCGGATGAAGAGTGTGAATGGATTACAGAAAACTCAATGTTTCAACTGAGAAAGACCATTTTCCTATGCCTTTCATGGATGAAATACTTGACAGACTAGCAGAGAAGGAATGATATTGTTTCCTTGATGGATATTCTGGGTATAATCAAATTGTTATTGCACCGGAGGATCAAGAGAAGACAACTTTCACATGCCCATATGGTACCTTTGCCTTTAAGAGAATGCCTTTTGGACCGTGTAATGCTCCATCCACATTTCAAAGATGCATGATGTCTATTTTCTCAGACATGGTCGAAAGCACTATAGAGGTGTTCATGGATGATTTTAGTGTGGTTGGACAGTTTTTGAAGAATGTTTGCTACATTTGCGTGATGTGTTGCAGAGGCGCGTTGAGAGTCATTTAGTGTTGAATTGGGAGAAATGTCATTTTATGTTCAACGAAGGCATCGTGCTTGGTCACAGAATTTCAGGCAAGAGAATCGAGGTAGATAAAGTAAAAATAGAGGTTATTGAGAAACTGCCACCACCAATCTTTGTATCAGAAGTTTTTTAGGCCACGCAGGGTTCTACCGATGCTTCATAAAGAATTTTTTCAAGATCTCGCAACCCTTGTGCAAGTTGTTGGAGAAAGATACCAAATTTGTATTTGATGATGCATACATGCAAGCCTTCGAAGAATTGAAAGAAAGTTAACTTTGGCACCCATTATTGTGGCTCTAGATTGGTCAAAACCATTTGAACTAGTCTGTGATGCAAGTGGGGTCGCGCTAGCTATGGTGCTGGGGCAACACAGGGATAGGATTTTGCATCCTATCTATTATGCTAGCGAAGCACTTAATGTGGCCTAGAAAAAATATACAGTCACTGAACAAGAATTGATGGCCTTGGTTTTTTCCTTTGAAAATTTCCGTTCATATTTGTTGGGAGCTAAGGTGAGAGTGCATGCAGACCACGTAGCACTCAAATATCTGATGGCTAAAAAGGATACAAAATTCAGACTTATTAGATTGGTACTCCTCTTGCAAGAATTCAATTTTGATGTAATTGACAGAAAGGGTCAAAAAATCAGGTAGCCGACCATCTTTGTAGATTGGAAGATGAAGCTATGGTAAAACTTGATGATGGACTTGACATCAATGATTCATTCCCCGATGAGAGAGTTTTGGTGGCCTCACATGATCTTATACCTTGGTTTGCAGACTATGCTAACTACTTGGTGAGTGATATAGTGCCTTCTGATTTGAACACCCATCAACATCGCAAGCTTATGCATAACGCAAATAAGTTCTTCTAGGATGAGCCATACTTATTTCGTATTTTTGCGGATGGGATGATCCATCGATGTGTTCCAGAAATTAAGATGATGAGTATTCTTGAAGCATGCCACTCATCATTGGTGGGTGGCCATCACAGTGGAGTTCAAACTGCTTATAAGGTGTTACAGTGTGGCTACTATTGGCCGTCTATACATCAAGAGGCCCATGATTACGTTAAGTCTTGTGATAGATGCCAAAGAGAGGGATGGGTTTCGTGATGGCACAAGCTTTCTCTAAATCTTATTTTGGTGATAGAACTATTCGATGTTTGGGAAATTGATTTTATATGACCCTTTGTTAGCTCTCATGGTAATAAGTACATTCTGGTTGCAGTTAATTATGTCTCTAAATGGGTAGAGGCCATAGCCTTACCAAACAATGCGGGCAAGAGTGTTACCGGGTTTCTCCGAAGAAACATTTTTTCCAGGTTTGGTATATCTCAGGCAATTATCAGTGATGGAGGTTCTCACTTTTGCAACCGATTGTTCAAAGCTCTCCTTGAGGTATGGTTTGAAGCACCGAGTGGAAACCCCATACCATCCCTAAACAGTGGGCAAGTGGAAGTATCAAATAGGGAGATAAAGCAAATCTTATCCAAAATGGTGAATGGGAATCACACTGATTGGTCAAGGAATTTAGACGACGCCTCATGGGCCTACCACACGGCCTTCAAAACTACAATCGGAATGTCTCTATATCAATTGGTGTTTGGGAAAGCGTGTCATCTGCCAGTTTAGCTTTAGCACAAGGCAGTATTGGCACTGAAAAAACTAAATCTAGACTGGAATGAAGCAGCAACATCTAGATTAATGCAAGTAAATGAACTTGATGAGTTTAGGCTGCGAGCATATGAGAGCTCTGCATTGTTCAAGCAAAGGATGAAAGTTCAGCATGATCGTAGAATTGAGAACTGCCAATTTGCTCTAGGAGACATTATTTTACTTTATAACTATAGGTTAAAGTGGTTTCCTAGGAAACTCAGATCCAAGTGGATGGGACCTTTCAGGGTGGTACGCGTTTTCAGTTATGGAGCCATCGAGATAGAAAGCAGGGATGGCAAAATCTTCAAAGTCAACAGTCAGAGGGTTAAACTGTACATGAGTGATATGGAAGAAAGCAAGATAGTAGAAGATTGGGACCTTGAAGAGGCATAAGTACAGAAAAGCTTCCTATCGTGCCGCGACAATAAATCAAGCGCTTCATAGGAGGCAACTCAAGGTATGCCCCTTGTACCTCTTCTTCTTATCTCTACTTTGAGGACAAAGTAATCTATTTTGGTGGGATGTTGATTGTTATGGAATAAGGTGAAGTCTGAGTAGCCTCGAGTCCATAACTTCACCTATTTGTGATCCCAAGGTTTTCTTGTCGTGCTTCTTTTTCCTTGTGGCTGTTTTAATTTTCTATTGAACCGGCATGTTTAGGTAGTGTAGATAATGTGTAAATACATAGTAGTATGGTCTTTTGGTGTATACATAGTTTTTAAATGCTTTTTGAATGGTTTGAAAAATTTAGGTACCCTCAAAATTTTTGAGATTGTTGGTTATTGATGCAAGCATGCATTTTGATTATCTTGTGATGTTTGTTCTGATAATGTAAAGGTAAATTGAGGCTGGAAGCATGACCTGTGAGTCTATACTTGATTGTGTGTGCAATGCCATATGTGTTGTGAGCTTATTTTGTTGCATTCATGTATCATGTATGGACTCAGAACTTGCCTTGTTACTCTAAAATTGGTCTGGTGATGTGGTTGATTTGAAAGGATCTTAGGCCTTTGTTCTTTTAGTGAGCCCACTCTTGCCTAAATGACCTACCAAATGAGCTAGTGAATCCCTTGTTCCGAATGTTTGAGCCTCTCATGCACTCATTCTTTTTTGACACCTAGCTAGCTCAGCCTTATTTTATGAAATACCTTAATATTGGCCCTAGTCTATCCTTAAACATGTGAACCTTGATTGAGGCTGTAAGCTTAAGTTGAGGGTGGCTACAAACGGTGGCCTTAGTTTGGGGAATAGATAGTGCACTTGACCTCAGGCTAAAAGCCTAAGTTGAGGATGGCCCTTATTTTTGTAAAGTAATGAAAATAAGGTGGTTAGATAGGAAAGAGAGTAAGAAATGAAATATCATTAGACGGGTGAGGAAAAAGAAATGAAAAGTTCCTTGAATTGAGAAAAATTAGCAAAAATGAGTTGAGAAATAAGGCACAACTGAAAAGAGAAAGAAGGCACTTGGAGAAAGCTTGAAACAGGAGAATAACGGTAGATTTAGTGAAAATGGTTGGGTTATGAAGGTAAAAGTGTTGGTAAACATGGTTCAAGGATATGTTTTAGTCACTACTTGACTAAAATGCCATACCAAATCCTCATGAGCTTATGTTACAAGCTGTTAAGTCCTAAAGTGGTCTAAATCCACTTTGTCGCCAATCTAGAAATTGAGTACAGGGGCAAGCCTATGGTGTTAGTCATTTTGCATGAATTTCATTTGTGAGAGTGAGAATGTTTCCACAGTCCCTGAATTCTAAATGCTTTTTGAGTGAGTAAGAGGGACATCTTTTCTGTGAGGACATTTGCAACACTTGATTAGCATGTGACTATACCAATGATTGTGGATGGTTGACGCTCCTTAGCTTATCATAGTTGGGTTGCCGAAAACATCGTTGTGTTTTTGTTTTGCTTAGTAGCTTTGCAGTGTTGTTTTGAAAATGAAAGTTGGGTACTTGAACTAGAGTAAATGATGTATATGCCATTAGTATACCTGCTATGTGTTTCTCATTGTTTTCTTAGATTGAGTCATTTCTTGAGGACAAGCAACAATTCTAAGTTGAGAGTGTTGATGTATTGGCAAAATACAACACATTTGATGTCTAAAACAAGGGATTTTGTGAGCTCTTAATGCGAAATTTTAGGGTTTTATGTGTTTTTGTATTGTTATTGTAGAAAAGATAGGTTGGCATGATTTTGGAAGAAAATTGCAGATTTTTGCTGAAGTATAGGACATGTTCACCTACAACTTGTAGACCAAGCTACGAGTCGTAGGGTGATCTCGTAGCAGAAAATAGAGAGCAAAAATTAGAAAATCTGCTAAGTGGAGGTCAGCCCTACGAGGCCATCCTACGAGTCGTAGGTCTCACTACTACTCGTATAGGTGGACTCGTAGCAAGGAACAGAGAGCCAAGACTTTGGACCAAAAACTAAAGGCCTAGACTATGAGAGGAGCATACGATTCATAGCCCAAGCAATGACTCATACTAATGGGTCGTACCAGTTGAATCCAAAGTGCCAAGTACCAGATACAAGACATCGATTACGATTCGTAGGTCATCCTATGAGTTGTACTTGCGAGGCGTACTAGCTGCCAGCTGTCTTTTCTGTGTAACTTTTTAGGTTTAATTTTGTAACAACTATAAATACTTTAAGTTAGGGTTGTTTTGAAGGATCCTAGACTTGAATATTGAAGAGAGCCTTTGAATATTCTCTCTAGATTACTTTAGGGTTTTAGTGTAGATTTTAATTTTCTCTTGGAAAATCCACCTTTGGAGAGTGAAAATCATACATTGTATTCATTCTCAATCTATCAAGCTTGTGGTTTGCAACTTGTGGTATATCACTCTTCATTGCTTTGGTAAAATTCTCAACTATGTCTTGTATTTGCATCTTTTTTTGGTTTTGCCTTAGCCATGAGTAGCTAAGCACCCATAACTTAGGGTTGTGGGAACCATGGGTAGTTGACTTGAGATGACCTAAATTTATTGCATTTCTATGATTGGAGTTTTGCATGTATTGTTTATTTCCCTTCATTATGATTGTTGTTTGGTGGTGGCCAACACCAAACCCTGCCTACTATCACGATCTCAACCAAGGTAGTGACGAATAGGAAAAGGGGAGTAGATGAAAGGATTCGATTGATGTGTTCTCATCTAATCAACCAAACCTGGCCAAAGGGAGGTTGACAGGGATAATAGATAACGATTACTTGGCCCATCATGGTTGCCGACCAAGCGCCATGGTGAACCTAAGTAACCATCTTGCATGCAAATTTTCAACTGTAGTTATGTTATCTAGGGTAATAGAGTTGACAAACGATGGGAAACACAATTACCAAGTTTTCCCTAAAAGTGAGTGTTCCTTCGCGTAGTAATATAGTATAGTGAATTCTTGTAGTCAAGCCCCATATTCCCTATGGATTCAACCCTAACCTTCTTCTTAGTTTAATTGCTGATAGTGACCGCTTTCTTATTGGAGCATGAACATCATCAGTTTTAATGAACAAACAAAATAAGTAGATGTTGTGTGTATAATTCCATTAGTTTTTTTCATCAGATAAGCAGTCTGTTGCATTGACGTCTTTTACTATTAAAAGGTGACATTTTTAACATCGCATGTAATTCACAAACAAGATGCTTCTTAAGCAATTGAACAAAAAAGATAATTAAAAAATACAAGAAGAAATTTCTTGGATGTTAAAACGTCTTCTCAGTGTCAAGGCGAAGACAGTGAAACTACCAAGGCTCGAAGTCAATTTGTACTCAAGAATGATGAGGATGCATTATAGAGGATGCAACAATTTATGTCCAACAAAGATTGGGACTCCACAAATTGAGTCCTAATAAATTTTAAAGAAATATTATCATCAGTTGTGCTAGGATTCTCTTAATCCTACTTCATTTAAAATTAAAATAAAGGTGATAATACTTTTCCGCCGCTAGTCGGGTTCACCGTGTTTGAGTTTGAAGAGGATTCGTTCTTTTATTTCATTATGTTGAGTTGAACGAAAAAAGGAAGAATAAAAAGAGAGTCTAAGGCAGCAAATTAATTTTGCATTTCACTGCTAGTTGGAACAAGGGAAAAGTTGAAATGGCAAGAGGAGAATAGCTAGCTGACAAAGGTGTCACACGTTGCCCCATTTTCAAGTAACTAACTGGCAAGAGTATACATATATGTTGCAAGATTTAAAGGAAAACATAGATGTTCTCACAACATTTATTAATTCTTTTAAAATAAATAAATAAATAAATAGTGTTCCAATCAATTATCAAGTTAATACTTCAAGTCTAGTCTTTTAAAAAAAAAAAATCTCGACAAGACTTGAACTACGGGTCATTTGTAATCATATAAATTTTATTAAAATATAAATTTTATAATATGATTCAAATTATATTAAATTCAAATTATATTAGTCCAAACAATAAATTTTATGGATTAATATAATTAGGTTAATCAATTAAGTCCAAAAAAAAATATGGATTTAATTAGAAGCCCAAATTCATTTATTTGGGCTACAAAAGATAATCCACTTCATTGGGACCAATGTCCTTTCATCTTAGAGGCCCACTTGATACCACGTGTCAGATGACATGGTGTGTCAAGTCAAATAAAGAAATCAATAGGACCATGCCATATGTCAAAATGATATGGTATTCCTGTCTAAATCAAAGGCCAATAAATATGTACAACATGTTGTGTCTCAACCAATCAAATATCACCATGTCACTTAAAAGGAAACTTGTTCTTATCACTTTTCCTGCGCCATGTCACGTTAAATCTAATTGGCTAGAAGAAAGCCTGAATCCATCATGACTCAAGGAAACCTATTCTTATCACTTTTCCTGCACCATGTCATCTTAAATCTGATTGGCCGGAAGAAAGTCTTATTCTATCATGACTCCTCTATTCTACAACTATATAAAGGGCGCATCATAATTTAGAATAAACGTTAAGAATTCTAACAAGAAGCCATGTAGGGACCACGTGAGCCCACACCCCAACCCCTCATTAGTATGATATTTTCCACTTTGGGCCAAGCCTTCATGGATTTGCTTTTGGGAAACTCCCAAAAAGCCTCATACTAATGGGGTCGTGTTCAACCTTTTAAGTTGGTCATTTGCTCTTTCCACAACCGGTGTGGGAGGAGTTTGCATACCAACAATCCTCCCCTCAAACTCTGACTACACAACCTCGTAACTTTCCCTTCATCGATTATCAATTTCAGATCTGCCACCATCTTGTACCGCCGCAACAACCCGTGAGACACACCGCCCGACCATCTTTTTTTCTTTGTCAGGAAGACTTTTGACACAAGGCATTATCGTAGACCTCCACATCACTAGGTTACACCATCTGATCCGCCAAATCATCTTGCACTGTTGTTGTCACTCAACGGGACATGCCGCTTGTACCATTACTTTTGACAGGAAGACTTTTGACACAAGGCACCCTTGCAGATCTTCGGTCCTGATTCCACACTGGTGACTCTAAACACGTCGATCGATCAATCTTGCCTATCGAATCTGGGCTCTGATACCACTTGTAGGACCACATATGCCCACACCCCAACCTCGTATTAGTATGATATTGTCCGCTTTGAGCCAAGTCCTCACGGATTTATTTTTGGGAAACTCCCAAAAGGCCTCATATTAATGGGGTTGTGTTCAACCTTATAAGTTTGTCATTTGCTCTTTCCACAACCGATGTGGGAGGAGTTTGTATCCCAACAAGCCAGAGAGAGATCATGGATCAAACGTGCAGATTTATCTACAAACAACTAGAATTCAAGAAATCAAGCGTTCAAGTTAAAGAATGCACCAAGATCAAGACCACCGGATTCAAGAACAAGCCCAGAAGCCCTTAGATTCAAGTACAAGTCAAGATCAAGTTCAAGAACAAATCCATATCAAGTACAAGTCAAGACCAAATCTACCAAGTTTTTGAGGATTCAAGATCAAGATAAAGAGCCCGTGAATTTATCTTTGGAAAGGCGAATCAGAGGATTCATAGAGATTGTAGAACTTACTCCTTGAAATAAAGTACTGATTGTTGCAATATTTTTCGTTCCTTGAATAATATTTTCTAAGACGCGAATTTTATTGTCATACAAAAGTAGAAGATTTATTTGGTATAACTAAGCCTTAAAAAATCATGTTTAGCACAATGTCTCCCATTTTGTTTAGGAGTCCGAAGGCTCTAGCTCTTTTGTTAAAAGTTCCGTCTCTTTATGTCCATGACTGTATCGATTCCCATGGCTCATAATGCCAAAATATGATTTCATTTTCATCGAAAATTGTTAGAAATGTCATCCAAAGTGTTAGAATGGGTGTTGCCAATCTAACCAGGAACCAGGTCCCTCTTTACAGTAATGAACTGGGCAAAAGTAAAAATACACAAGATTTCTTATGTGGAAAACCCCTTGATCAAGGGAGTAAAAAACCACAACCTACCTTCAGGATTTTAACGAAATTTCATTATCATCTAAGAGCGGAAATCATTACAACCTCTTATAATTCTAAGGGTTAACCTCCTAATCCCTTCCGCCTTACAATGATAACTAAAATTTCCACCCAAGCAACAACCCCTTGCTGCCCACTAAACTAATTTCTCCAAACTAGTTTAGACTTTTCTTCTTACGTAGCTCTAGCTAAGGACCCAGAATACAAGAAGAATTATTTTGACCAAAACACGAAGTTCCTTTATAGAGTAGGAATTGGTTTACATATGTAAGAATGAAAAATCATATGTTGAAGAAATATCCTTAGAACAACAAAGATAAGAGTAGAACAAAGTATTAAACAAGTTGCTCTTGAGGATGATTTCTTTCTTCTCAAAAACACACTTTTTCACTCTTTTTCGGGATGATTTTTCATTCTTCAAATGCTTTAATATATAGCCTTGTTGAAGCTCCTCCAAATTGTGTCCCATGCTGTCCACCAACCATGTTTGAAGCTCCTTTTCATGTGCACCCATGCTGTCACTATGCTTTACACCTTTCATTCCATTTGCCTTCTTCATTGTTAATTAAGAAGATAATGTAACATGTGTGAAGAATGGCTTTACATCCTTACATTCAATTTGC
>JAPFFP010078269.1:0-22872 GCA_026153255.1 Solanum medicagineum | reverse complement strand
ACTCGGTTGGTGATAATGCCGCCCCATCACCTAGGTGGAGAAGTACTAACCCTTTCCTAAGTTGGTTATAATGCCTCCCCATCACCTAGGTAGAGAAGTACTACCCTTCCCTCGGTTGGTGATAATTCCTCCCAATAACCTAAGTGGAGAAGTACTAACCTCTCCCTCAGTTGATTAGTATTAACCCCCATCTCGTCTTGTAATGATGCCGCCCCATCACTAGGTGGAGAAGTACTAATCCTTCCCTCAGTTATCTGGGTTTTTAGACTCCCCGAATTGAGCATGGTCTAATATAACACTTTATATAGAATTCATCATGAATATAATCTCATTTCATCATCATAACATCAATCATATCATATCTCATGCTTTGAACTTTCATTTCCACAAGAAACTTGAGCCAGACATTTTATCAAACACTTGGGGGGGGGGGTGTTATGGGGGTAAAAGACCATACAATTTAGAGATGAAGTCATGCAAGAAAATCTGTTGTAAAACCATCAATAAACACCTTGCAAAACCCCCAAGACATTCACATCAAGAACCCTCATCCAATCCAACATTAGATCCAAGATTTAGAGCTCAAAACATGCTAAAACAACCATACTTTCATGAACTTAAATCATTGTGCAGTAAATTTCTCAATATAAAAGACCCATATGTAAAATCAATTTTAAATCATACAATATTACTAAAAAGGAGGCTTTGGCACCATGGATGAAAGGACCCAATGGTTCAATTGGAGAACCCTTGAAGAAGATTGGAAATGGAGAAGAAGCTTGAATGAGAAGCTCAATGAAATCCTTAAGATTGGTCTTGAGTTTAGGACTTGAATTTAGGGTGAAATATGAGTCTAAGTGTTTGAGTGAGTATTGGGGAATGTTTAGGATGACATGAGGGTTAAATAAGACTAAGTATAGGTAAGAACATGTATGGGAACCTTGGGCCCCAAGACTTGAAAGTCTTGGATCGAAATAAAAAACAGGACCAAAATAACACTAGAAATCTGCATTTCTACGCAAACAAGTTCTATGAAAACGGACATGAATTCATCATCCAAACTCCGAATGAGGTGAAACCAAGTGCGTTGAAAGCTAATTCAAATTGCCTTTATTTGATAGGTTGTGGGACACCCAGTTCTTTGTGTGCTATGAGATGTGCCCCTTCAAATTTGACTCCTCCTAAATCATGTTCTTGCGATTTTTGAATTTTGATACGGTTGCTCTAAAATTTGGGATAGACCCATTCCCTACTCAATTTGACCCCTTGAACAGGAATATAAAGTGGGATTTTTGAAATAATGAAAGGATATTTAGATATATGGAAATTAAGATTCTGGACATTTTTGAGGCACATTTTCGGGCACGTTTTGGGGTTGTTACATGAGGGCTTAGTACCTCAATAACTAGGAGTGGTAGGATGCAACTATCAACCAACCAATCTAGTGGTTCGTACCTTGGTAGCCATGTTGAGAGGTTACTACCTCTATCACCATGGGTGGTAGGGTGCGACGATCCACCAACCATCGAAAGGGGTTTATACCTTGGTAAACTATGAGTTCTATAGCGATGATCTTTTCTTACACATGTATTATGTTCTATGTAAGCATGATTTAATTCAAGAATCTACCTAGCATGCCATATTGTTATATGCTAATCTAGTTCCCCACAATGCATTTTGACTAAGTTGCCTATCTATTGTTGTATTGGATCCTACATACTTGGTACATTCAAACATACTAACACATATTCTATACCTATATGATGTTACCATGTAGGGACCGAAGCCCCACTTGATCATCCTCCTCTACGTGGCTAGTACGACTTTGCTCAAGTTAGTTGGTGATTCTTTCAATTTGAGGATAATGTCTATGTTCTTATGCTATGTATTATGACTCCCTTCCTTTATTGTATATTTTGACTATGTGGGTGAGCCTGGTTGCTTGTCTTGGCCCCCGCTAAGTTCTATGGTTAGAGGTGTTGTTGGACATGTTATGTATTATGCTATGAGCTTGACTCTCTCTCTTGACTCTTGATGTTTATGATATAAAAGATGTCTCTTAGCCTCGGTTATCCCTATTTACTATCTATTGTTGTCATTTAATTAATTCCGCGACCAAAGATGTGTAATGATATGTTAAGAGGCTTGTTTGGGGTCCCTTTGAGTCCCCATTCACCGTGTCATGTCTAGGCCCTAGGCTTGGGTCGTGACAGTTTATGTAACTATCAAAGATATCCCTTAGTCCCTATTCCCTTCTATGTGTTGATGCTTGTTGTAAGAAACAGAAGTCTTAAGCCCCTACTTCTCCCCATAGCGTGAGTCATACTTACCCACCCCTAAGACTTTATTTGCCATGTGATCATGCTAATCCTCTTGTCCGTAACATCCCCTTGGATTGAGTCCAAAGTCCCTTTTTACTCCTAGAATTATGTGTTAGTTGTTTAATTGTACTTCCAAAACCAAGGATGTGCCATGCATGCTTAATAGGTGTGTTTGGGGTACCTTCAGGTTCTTATTCGTTGTGTCACTCCTAGGACCTAAGCTTGGTAAGGCCCCACTTATGCGAAGTATGAAAAGTGCACAGAACGAATTCAGGAGATTTTCTAAATGTCAGTTTTTACGAGGGGTCTTACGGGCCATAAGTGGTTCCACGGGCTGTAACTCATGCTCATAGGTTGAAGGAAAGACTTAGTGAAAATGATGATTTTTAAAGTAAGGTATAGGACGTATTAGACAGCCTGCAGATGGAATTATGAGTTGTAGTTCCAGCCATAGGTCAAAGACCAAAGAGTTTTTCTGCGAATTCAAAAATGTTATCAAACGGACCCCTAACCTATGGCCCGTAAGTCAGACCATAACCCGTTGATGCGATCTCGTGGTCCTATCTAGCAGAATTTTAAGGAAAATCATTTAGGGTTTCAAATTTCCTCAATACTTTCATTCTAATTCATTCTCAATAAAACCTATGTCAAAAATACTACCAATCTCCCTCAAGTCCTCCAAGGCTTCAAGAATATGAAAGTTAACTAGGGTTTCAGATTTCCTCAACTCCAAGTCTGATTTTTCCTCTCCTAGATCACCAAGGTATGTTGGTTTTGATTGTGGAGACCTTTCCTACACAAGTTCAACCCTTCCTCTTCTGCTTTATGTTTTCTCATGTTATGGCACATGATGATTTTATAAACTCTTTTACATGAAGAAAATATGAAGTATTTTTTTGTTGGCTTATCCTAATGCATCCCTATGAAGTGAAATATCATGTGAAATCTATTTGTATGAGGGTTTGATGATACCCTAACCAAGTCTTTATTATGTTTTGGTGGGTTCTTTGAATAATCAATAAACGATTAAATTTTGAAAATCTCTTGGAATTTACTCATGATTTTCATGGTTTTAAGTTATGTATAAGTACCCATCATGATTTTGAAATAAGATCTATGGCAAGCTTCTGTGATGTTGAGGGCCGTATGACAAGATATGCAAATTGTGTGTAATATGAATTGAAGGGCTATTATGCATATTATGAAACATAAAAGTATTGCGAAGCCATGAAAGTTGTGAAGACCTATCTTTTGATATATGAAGCTTTGGTTCTTATGAGCTACTCCATGAAAATAATATGATATTATGATGCTTAGCATATTATGGGTATAAGTTTGAATCGAATATTCTTTGGGATTGTGATGTAGCACCAAGAGGACTTTGGTAGGTAGTCATTGTCCCATAGCTATGTTGCCACCATAGGATTGTGAATTAGCTATGGATTAATTCCAAAAGGTACCCGAATATGTGATATCGAAAATCCGACTTTATATTCTTGATCAAGGGACAAAATTGAGTGGGTAATGGGTCTAACACCGATTTTAGAGCAAACGAATGGCAATTTTGATTTTCCAAAAATCCCTTATCCAATGACTATCTGTGATGGTGCCGCGACGCGTGTCCATCACGGACCAGTGTAAAATTCCCTCCACGATAGATCCGCATCGCGGAGCAGACGTAGACCTTTGTATTTTGTTGCAAGTGATTTTATCTCAGCCCTAGGCTTTTAGGTCTTTGGCCTAACCCCTCCAGTAAAAACACCTATACTTAGCCATATTTTGCTTTCATATCATACAAGACATTCCCCAATACTCTTTCAAACCCTTAGACTAATATTTCTCTCAAAGTTCAAGTGTCCAAATCTCTTTCGGATCTTAAGGAATTCATCCAAGCTTCAAGCCTCCATTCAAATCTTCTTCATGGAATTCTCCAAGGTCAAGGTATGTGGGTTTCAACCATTGAGTTCTATCACCCATGGTGCCCAAGCTTCCTTTTTACCTAAATTGCATAAGTATAAGTTGATTTACTTATGGGTCTTACTTATGTTGAAGTTGACTATGAACTATTTTGGGGTTTCATACATGTTACGGTAGAAGCCTAGGGCATAGACATGACCGGTGAATGGGGAACCCGAAGGAACCCCAAACAAGCCTCATAGCATATCATCGCACATCCTTGGTCGCGGAAGCAAGATAGTTTGTCATAAGAAACATATACAAGGGGAAATTGGGACTATGGTAGAGAAGACTTATATTTAAATAGCTTGAATATCATAAGTGAGTGTAATGTTAAGCATAATGCATATTTGTCCAACAACACCTTTAACATAGAACATAGCGGGGGCCAAGACAAGCAACCGGGCTCACCCTTATAGTCAAGCATACCAAAGAGGAAAGATAATCTTCAATACATAGAATAAGAATATAGATATTGCCCCCAGACAAGAGGACTCACCAATTAGCTTGAATGGAAGCCACTAGCCACGTGGAGGAGGACGATGACCAAATGGAGCTCCAGTCCCTACATGGTAATAGTATGTTGGGATAGAGTATGTGTTAGTACGTTTGAATGTACTAAGTATATAGGATGAAATACAACAAGAGATAGGTAATATAATCAAAATGCATAAACATAGACAATGGATAGCATAGTAACGATATGACATGTATGAATGATGCTTGAAGTAAAATCATGCTTATATAAATCATAATACATAAGTAGAAGGAGACCATCATCATAGACTAACCAACAAGTTCTTAGGATCCAAGGTTTCACACCCCCTTGGAGGGTGATTAAGGTATATACCCCTTAATCAGTAGATGAAAATCACACCCTTCATCAAGGTGGCCAAGGTATCAACCCCTAAATAATGGTTAATGGACATCCCACCCTCCATTTAGGTGTCCAAGGTATCAACCCCTTGCTGGTTAATGGATATCACACCCTCCAATTAGGTGGTCATGGTATCAACCCCTTACCAGTTAATGAACATCAAACCCTCCCATTTAGGTGGTCAAGGTATCAACCCCTTAACAATGGTTGATAAACATCACACCATCCACCAAGGCGGTCATCTTACAATAACATAGATACTTCTCATAAACATACTGATATAAACATTCATTTTAATATCATAAAGTCATTCAACTCATAAGACATGTTTTGGACCTTCAATTCCTCTACAAAGCATATCCAGACATTTTATTAAACATTTAGAGGGTGTGTGGTTCTAGTGTAAAACCATGCAATTCAAAAGTGAAATGATGCTAGTTAATTCAATATAAAATCTTCAATTGATACTTGATAACACCCTCAAGAAATAGACATTAAAACCTTTCACCAAACCTCACAATAGATCTTAGTTTTATAGCCCAAAACATAACAAAACAGTTACAATTTCATAAACCCCAACATAGTGTGCAGTGATTTTCATAATAGATAACTTTAAATCATGTAAGTTTTGAGTAAAGAAAGATTGGGTATCATGGGCCCCAGATACCTCAGCTCTGGAGAACCTTTGAAAAAGATTGGAGATTGAGACTTGAAGCATGAATGAAATGCTTGAAGAAATCCTTAAGATTGGTCTTGAGTTTTTGCACTTGAATTTAGGGTGAAGTATGAGTCTAAGTATTTGAGAGGATATTGAGGAATGTTAAGGATGATATGAGGGTGAAATAAGGCTAAGTATCGGTATTTTTAGGTATGGGGACCTTTAGGCCCAAGACTTAAAAGTCTAGGATCGAGTACAAAATAACAGACTCGAAAATATATGCTGGCGTATCGTGGAAGTGGCGCACCTGACACACTATTTTTTGCATTCTTGAAAAAATCATTACTCGATTCGGTCGTTTAAAAATCATGGTTAGACCCTTTCCCCCCTAAATTTGACCTCTTGAACAAGAATATGAAATGGGATTTTTGAACTAACCAACGGATTTTGAGATATGTGGAAATTACAATTATGATAATTTCTAAGGCACATTTTTAGGCACTTTTTAGGGTCATTTCAATAAACTTGTTACTGTTTGAGCATGTTTTGAGCTATGAATCTATCGTCTATTGTTTGATTTGATGAAGGGTTTTGATGTATATTACATGAGGGTATTACCAAGTGTTGGTGGTTGGTTTTACATTGGATTTTCTTGCATGATTTCACTCTTGAATTGCACGATCTTACACTAGCATTACACACCCACCAAGTATTTGATAAAATGTCCGATTTTAGATTCTTGAACTATTGATGATCTATTGTGTGACCTATGATTTTGAGTGACTCTATGATGATGAAAGGATGGTATTTATGTGATGATTTCATAGAAAGTATCTATTGTGATGAAAGTTGGCCAATTGCCTAGTTTGGGGGGTAGTAAGCCCAAACTACCACATTGAGGGGTATATAGCTCATTCGCCTAGCTTGACGGGTGGAAGGCCCATGCTACCACGTTGAAAGGTATATACCTCAATCGCCTAGCTTGGGGGGTAGTAGGCCCGTGCTAGTACATTGGGGGGTATATACGTCCTTCGCCTAGCTCGGGGGTGGGAGGCCCGTGCTACTACATTGGGTGGGTATATACCTTAATTGCCTCACCAAGGAGGTAGTAGGACTTAGTTGTAATGATCATCACCTTCTTCACATGTAATACATTCTATATAAGCATGTTTTACTTCAAGTGACATTCATTCATGTCATATTGCTATTATGCTATCTATTACTTATGATATTGCATTTTACATCCCACATAGTACATTCAAACGTACTAATGCATACTCTATGCCTATGTCATGTTACCATGTAGGGACCGGATCACCAGTTGATCATCCTCCTCCTCGTGGGTAGTACTTCTACCCAAAGCTAGTTAGTGAGTCCTCAATTCCATGGACGATGATTTTGATTTTATTATATGTATTAAGCCTCTCTTTCCTTCATTGTATACTTGTGACTATGAGGGTGAGCCTAGTTGCTTGTTTTGGCCCTCGCTCTTATCTATGTAGTAGAGGTGTTGTTGGACAAGTTATGCAATTATGTTATGAGCCTTGATTCTCTTGATTTAATGATGTCTTATGTTATGAAAGGCTTTCCCTTAGCCCTTTTTTCCCTTATTTCTACTCTTATTAATGTTGTTTAATGCTTCCGCAACCAACGATTTGTAATGATATGTAAAAAGGCTTGTTTGGGGTCCCCTCGGCTTCCCCATTCGCCATGTCATGTCTAGGTCCTAGTCTTGGGTTGTGACAATCTTGGTATCAAAGCACCAGGTTGTTAATGGTCCTCGGCATCTAATACACCACGTCGATTAGAGTCTTATTCATGGTTGTGTTGTGTACCACAATTATAAGCAAGAGGCTGTGAGACGTTTTAGGAAATGTTTCCCTTCTTCAGGTTCTATGTCTTGCTATAGAGTTAAAGTAAGGTTTCCCCCCTCCCAAATGATTGTTCTTTGCTATGCTAGATCATGTATAACACAAGAGGAAGAAAGATTCGTACTCCCGAGGAACAACCTGCTCATGGTGAGCTCGGGGATGCTCTCACTTTGCTAGCACAAGTTGTGGCTAACCAAGCCAACCAAGGGGCCCAAGCCCCTCATGCTCCTACACCATCATCTGGGGTGAGGGATTTTATGAGGATGAATCCATCAGAGTTCTATGGTTCTAAGGTGGGTGAGGACTCTCAAGAGTTCATTGATGAGGTTTACAAGATTTTTGCTATCATGGGTGTTCGGTCGGAAGAAAAGGCAGAGTTGGCAGCTTACCAACTCAAGGGGGTGGCACAAATATGGTATACTCAGTTGAAAGAGGAGAAGGGGAACAACAATGTGGTGCTATGGGAGTAGTACAAGGTGGATTTTCTTGATCAGTTCTTCCCAATTGAGCTTAGGTAGGCCAAGATGATGGAGTTCATGAATTTGAGGCAAGGGGAAATGAGTTTAAGGGAATATTCCCTCAACTTCAATCAACTCTATAAACATGCTCTTGACTTGGTTGCCAACTCAAGGGCTAGAATGAACAACTTCGTGATGGGTGTGTTCGATTTAGTGAATGAGGAGTGTCGGGATGCTATGTTATTAATGTCATGGACTTATACCGTTTGATGACCTATGCCAAGCAATTGGAGGGGGAGAAATTGAGGAAGAGAAGGGGTATTAAGGCCAAGAAGGCCCATTTTTATGGTAGGTTCCAATGTCACAAAGATAGCCTATTTCATCAAGGCCAAGGGTCCTCCAACGCTACTAGAGGAATGCTTGCTAATGATGTACCAAGGGCCCAAGGTGATGGTGGTGTGGGTCCTAATGTGTCCACAATTTGGTAAGGGTCATGGTGGCCCATGCTTAAAGTATACCGATGCTTGTTATGGTTGTGGGGAAATGGGGCATAAGATGATAGATTGCCCTCGTAATCGCAACAAGGTTAAGGATATTCATCCATAAGGCCGAGGTCCTAATGTGGTTCCTTTGGGGAGGGGTGGTCAACAATGTGGTGCCTCAAGGCGTAATCTATGCACTCCATGGGAGGCAAGGGGTTGATGATATTCTCGATGTTGTCACTGCTATGTTAAAAGTCTTTGATTTTGAGGAGTATGTACTAATTGATCTGGGTGCCACTCTTTCTTTTGTTACCCTTTTTGTTGCGAAAAAGTTTCATGTCAAACCCAAATTATTATGTGAGCCATATGAGGTGTCTACTCTTTTTGGTGTATCTATTGTTGCTAGTAGAGTCTATAAAAATTGCCCCGTTTGCATTTTGCATAAATTGTTGCCATGTGACTTTGTTGAGTTGGACATGTTAGATTTTGACATTATTATTGGGATGGATTGGTTGCATGCATACAATGCCTCTATTGACTGTAGAACCTGTAGGGTCAAATTCCAATTACCAAATGAACCCGTTCTTGAGTGGGAGAGTCATGATGTGGTGGTCAAGGAGATTCATCTCTTGCATTAAAGCCCATAAGTTGATCTCTAAGGTGTGTCTTTATCATCTTGTGAGGGTTAGGGATGTGGAGTCCAAGGCCATTCCTATTGAGTTAGTTCCGGTGGTAAATGTGTTGATCGATGTCTTCCCTAATGATCATCCTGGTGTTCCTGCCGAAAGGGAAATAGATTTTGGTATAGACCTCCTTCCCGATACTCAACCCATTTCCATTCCCCCTACCTTATGGCCCCGGCAGAGATAAAGGAGTTGAAGGAGCAATTGAGGGATTTGTTGGAGAAGGGTTTTGTTAGGCCTAGCTAATCACCTTGGAGTGCACCAGTGTTGTTTGTGAAGAAGAAAGATGGGTCCATTAGAATGTATATTGACAACCGGTAACTTAATATGGTCACCTTAAAGAATAAGTGTCCTCTTCCAAGGATTAATGATTATTTTGACCAATTGCAAGGGGCTAGACACTTCTCTAAGATTGATCTTCGGTCCTGGTACCATCATGTGAAGGTGAGGGAGTGTGATATTCCTAAGAAGGCCTTCCAAACTAGATATAGGCATTATGAATTTGTTGTGATGTCTTTTGGGTTGACCAATGCACTCGATATCTTCATGGATCTTATGAATAGGGTCTTCAAACCCTACCTTGATTCATATGTTGTTGTCTTCATTGATGACATTTTAATCTATTCACATGGTGAGGAGGACCATAGGGGTCATTTGAGAGTAGTACTACAAAGATTGAGGGAAGAGAAGTTGTATGCTAAGTATGAGATCTGTGAATTTTGGTTGCAAGAGGTTTCCTTTCTAGGTCATGTGGTGTCGCAGGTTGGTATTACGGTGGATCCTCAAAAGAAAAATGTGATGAGAAATTATCCTAGACCGTTGACTCATCAGATATTAGGAGCTTCTTAGGCCTAGCGGGCTACTACTGGAGGTTTGTGAAAGAGTTCTCTTCTATTGCTTCTCCTATGATCAAATTGACTCAAAAGAAGGCCAAATTTGTATGGACCGATGAGTGTGAAAATAGTTTCTAAACATTGAAAGATAAGCTTGTGTTTGCTCCTATATTGTCACTATCGGAAGGGATAGAAGGGTTTGTTGTGTATTGTGATGCTTCAAGGGTTTGTTTGGGTTGTGTGTTGATGCAAAATGGTAAGGTGATAGCCTATGCTTCTAGACAACTCAAAGTACATGAGAAAAATTGTCCTACCCATAATCTTGAATTATCCACCGTGATCTTTGCTTTGAAAATTTGGCATCATTATTTTTATTGGGTGAATGTTGAAACGACCCCAAAAAGTGCCCGAAAATGTGCTTTGGAAGTGCCTAAAATTGTAATTTCCATATATCAGAAAATACGTTCGTTATTTCAAAAATCTGACTTCATATTCTTGTTCAGGGGTCAAAATTGAGTGCGAAACGGGTCTAACCCGAATTTTAGAGCAGCCATAGCAAAATCCAAAATTTTAAAGTTGCAATTTCCAGTGTTAAATCCGCATCTGGGGCGCAACGCGCCCCAGTGTTATTTTGGTCATTTTTCTGTTTCGGATCCAAGGCTTTGGGTCTTGGGTCTTGGGCCTAAGCCTTCCTACACGTGAAAATACCTATACTTAGCCTTATTTTACCCTTATATCATCCTAAACATTCCCAAATACTTACTCAAACACTTAAAATAATATTTCTCTCATGATTCAAGTTCTAAAACCTCTTCCAGGTTTGAGGATTTCCTTCAAGCTCCAAGTCTCCTTTTTCAATCTTCATCAAGAGTTTCTCCAAAGCTAAGGTATGTGGATTTCAACCATTGGGTCCTTCCACCCACGGTGACCTAATCCCATTTTTACTCAATTTGAATGATATAAAGTTGATTTTAGAATTGGGTTTACTAGTATGAAAATGTCAATGAACTATTTAAAGCCATGTAAAGTTGTGACTATTTCTCTATGTTTTGAGCTATAAATCTTAGATCTCTTGTAAGATTTGGTGAGGGGTTTTGATGTATATTTCTTGTGGGTGTTATAAGGTGTTGATTGATGGTTTTACAATAGATTTTCTTGCATGATTTGATCTCTTTATTTCATGGTTTTATACTACCATTTCACACTCGCCAAGTGTTTGGTAAAATGTCCGGTTATGATTTCTTGAGGAATTGAAAGTGCAAAGTATGAGATATGATATGATTGATTTTACGATGATGAAATGATCTTATGTAAATGATATATTGTATATAAAGTGTTGCATTAGACCATGCCCGATCTTGGGGGACTAAGAGTATGGATAACCGAGATGGGGGTTTGTACTATCAACCATGTGAGAGGTTTGTACTTCACCAGGGTGATGGGGTGAGATCATCATCAACCAACCAAGGGATTTGTACTTTGAAATCTTGCTTGGTCTCTTCTACACATATGATATCCTAGATAAGTATGAGTTACGTAAGCATGTTTTACTTAAGCATTGAGTCATACATGCCATATTGTTGTTATATGATGTCTATTGCCTATGGTTATGCATTTTGATTATGATGTTTGTCTCTTATTGCATTGCATCCTACACACTTAGTACATTCAAACGTACTAATGCATACTCTTGCCTACATGATATCACCTGTAAGAGCCGAAGCCCAAGTTGATCATCCTCCTCCACTGGCTAGTTTGGTATCATTCAAGCTAGTTGGTAAGTCCTCCATTCCGGGGATGTTAGTCTATGTTTCTCTTATTATGTATTGAGACAGTCTTCTTTATATTCTCTTTTGACTACGAGGGTGAGCCCGGTTGCTTTGTCTTGGCCCATGCTCTTATCTATATAGTAGAGGTGTTGTTGGACATGCTATTTGTCTATGTTATGAGCCTTGACTCTTTTGCTTATAGGTGTTGACGTTATGCAAGCTTTCTCTTAGTCCCAATTCTCCTTGTTTATGTTTCTTATGTTAGTTTACATTTCTTCCACGACAATGGATGTGTAATGATATTCTATGAAGCTTGTTTGGGGTTCCTTCGGGTTCCCCATTCGCCGGTCACATCTAGGCCCTAGGCTTGGGTTGTGGCACATGTTGAGGTGTTTATCGGTCATAAGAGTCTCCAATATGTCTTCACTCAAAAAGATCTCAACTTGAGACAAAGAAGGTGGCTAGAGCTTCTTAAGGACTGTGATGTGAGGGTGCATGATCATTCTGATAAGGCTAATGTAGTGGCAATGCTTTGAGTAGGGTGACTATGGTAGCCTAGCTCATGTTGATGATGGTAGCAAAGAGGTGGCTAGGGAGGTCCATCTATTGGCTAGATTGGGGGTTAGGTTAGAAGAGGTGGATAATACGGGTGTTATGGTAGTTGATGACTCTAAATCTTCATTGGTTGATGAGGTGAAATCTAAGCAAGATTTTGACCCTGGTTTGTTAGAATTGATGGCACTGGTAAAAGATGGTATGGTGGAGGTTTTCTCCCAGGGGAGTATGGTGTCCTTAGATACCAAGGTAGGTAATGTGTGCCTTTTGTTGATGACTTAAGAGAAGATTCTTGATGAGGCTCATGGTTCTTCCTATTTTATTCACCCCGGTTCTACTAAGATGTATAGAGATTTGAGAGAGGTGTATTGGTGGGGAGGTCTGAGAAGGGACATTGCCAAAATTTATATCCGATTGTCATAGTTGCCAACAAGTCAAAGCTGAGCACCAAAGGTTGGATGGCCTAGCACAAGACATAGAGATTTCTACTTGGAAGTGGGAAGAGATTAATATGGATTTTGTGGTTGGGTTACCAACGACTAGAAAGGGTTTGGATTACATTTGGGTTGTGGTTGATAGAATGATAAAATTGACTCATTTTCTACTGGTTAGGAGCACCTATGGTGCTGAAGATTATGCTAGGTTTTACATTCATGACTTTGTGAGGTTGCACGGGGTTTCTTTGTCCATCATATAAGATCGTGGTGCTCAATTTGCTTCATATTTTTGGAGGTCCTTTCAAAGGGGTCGTTGTACAAGAGATAAACTTAGTATGACCTTTCACCGTCAAACGGATGGCCAAGACGAAAGAACTATCAAAACACTTGAGGATATGGTTAGGGCACGTGTATTAGAGTTTAAGGGTAGTTGGGATGATCATCTTTCATTGATTGAGTTTGCCTATAATAATAGCTATCATTCTAGCATTTGTCTCTATGGTAGGTATTGTGATCACCAGTTGGGTGGTTTTAAGTTGGTGAGGAGGTGGCTTCTGTGGGTCCAGATCTGATTATGGAGGCTCTTAAGAAGGGTTAGGATGATTAGAGAAATATTGAAGACGACCCAAAGTCATCAAAGGTCCTATGCCGATATAAGCAAAAGGAATTTTGAATTCAAAGTTGGTGATTGGGTCTATTTGATGGTGTCACCCATGAAGGGTGTGGTTCATTTTGGTAAGAAAGGCAAGTTGATTCCAAGATATGTGGGTATTTATAGGGTAATGAGGAGGATTGGCAAGGTAGCTTATGAACAGGAATTGCCTAGTAAGATGGATTTGGTTTCATCTGGTCTTTCATGTATCCATGTTGAGGAAATGTGTGAGAGACCCTAATGCTATTGTGCCTCTTGATCTTGTTGGTGTTGTTGAAGATAACTTGACTTATGAAGAGGTTCTGATTGAGATTTTAGATAAACAAGTGAAGAGGTTGAGGAACAAGGATGTGGCTTCCGTTATGGTCTTTTGGAGGAACCAACAAGTTGAAAGTGCTAGATGGGAGGCCGAAGCCGACATGCAAAAGCAATATCCTTATCTCTTCCATTGTACTCAAGCCGAAGGTATTAATCGATGTCCCCTATGTGATTTCAAGTCCAAGTTTCAGCACATGACATTTGCATACATGTATGTTTAAATTGAAGAGTTCATGATGATTTTTACACTTATGTTGAGATTTTTGAAAGGATATGTAAGTGCATTTTTGCATCCTTATGTGGGCTAAAGTTATATTGTTTATGTCTCTTATATATGTTTCTTTGACATTCGCGGACAAATTTTCGCAATGGGGAGATATTGAAATGACCCCAAAAAGTGCCTGAAAATGTGTCTTCGAAGTGTCTGGAATCGTAATTTTCATATATCTCAAAATCCGTGTGTGATATCGAAAGTCTGACTCAAATTCCTGATCAATGGGAAACATTGAGTGGGAAATGGGTCTAACCTCGATTTTACAGAAAATGAATCGCAATTTTGATTTTCTAAAAATCCTTTATTAGTTTCAATCCACGATGGTGCCGCGACGCGCCTTAATCGCGACTAGTGTTAAATTGCCTTTGCGATAGGTCTGCATTGCACAAAAGATGTAGACTTGTGTATTTTGTGGCTAGTAATTTTATCTCGGCCCGAGGCTTTTGGGTCTTGGGCCTAAGCCCTCCCATGAGTAAAAACACCTATTTTAGCCATATTTTGCTTTCATATGATACAAGACATTCCCCAATACTCTCTCAAACCCTTAGACTAATATTTCTCTCAAACTTAAATTGTCCAAATCTCTTCTGGATCTTAAGGAATTCATCCAAGCTTCAAGCCTCCATTCAAATCTTCTTCAAGGAATTCTCCAACGTCAAGGTATGTGGGTTTCAACCATTGGGTTCTATCACCCATGGTTCTCAAGCTTCCTTTTTACGTAAATTTCATGATTTTATGTTGATTTACTTATGGGTCTTGCTTATTTTGAAGTTGACGATGAACTATGTTGGGGTTTCATAAACTTGTGACTGTTTGAGCATGTTTTGAGCTATGAATCTATGGTCTATTGTGTGATTTGATGAAGGATTTTTATGTATATTGCATGATTTATTACCAAGTATTTGTGGTGGTTTTACATTATATTTTCTTGCATGATTTTACTCTTGTATTGCATAATCTTACACTGGCATTACACACCCACCAAGTGTTTGTTAAAATGTTCGATTTTGGATTCTTGAACTATTGATGATATATTGTATGACCTATGAATTTAGTGACTCTATGATGATGAAAGAAAGATATTTATGTGATGATTTCATGAAAAGTATCTATTATGATGTAAGTTGACCAATTGCCTAGTTCGGGGGGTAGTAGGCCCGAATACCACATAGAGGGGGTATATACCTCATTTGCCTAGGTCGGGGGGTGGTAGGCCCATGCTACTATGTTGAGGGGTATACACCTCAACCGTCTAGCTCGGGGGTTGTACGCCCGTGCTACAATATGGTGGGTGTATACCTCATTCGCCTAGCTCGGGGGTTGGTAGGCCCATGCTACCACATTGGGGGGGGGGGTTGGTAAGCCCGTCCTAACCAAGGAGGTAGTAGGCCTTAGTTATGTAATGATGGTCACCTTCTACACAAGTAATATGTTCTATATGCTCTATTTTACTTCAAGTACCATTCATTGATGTCATATTGCTATTATGTTATCTCTTGCTTATGATATTGCATTTCGCCATGAGTTTATGTCTTGTTGCATTGTATCCCGCGTACTTAGTACATTGAAACATACTAAGTCCTACCATATGACTACATAATGTAACTATATAGGGACTAGAGCACAAATTGATCATCCTCTTCGTAGTGGCTAGTACTTCTACCCAAAGCTAGTTGGTGAGTCCTCAATTCTAGGGACAATGAATTTGATCTTATGATAAGTACTGAGACTCTCTTTCCTTTACTGTATACTTTTGACTATGAGGGTGAGCCCGGTTGCTTGTCTTGGCCCCAACTCTTATCTATGTAATAGATGTGTTATTGGACAAGTTATGCAATTATGTTATGAGCCTTGGCTCTCTTGGTTTAATGATGTCTTATGTTATGAAATGCTTTCCCTTAGCCCCTTTTCCACTCATTTCTACTCTTATTAATGTTGTTTAATGCTTCCATGACAAAGGATGTGTAATGATATGCAAAGAGAGTTTTTTGGTGTCCCCTCGAGTGACCCATTCACCGAGTCACGTCTATGCCCTAAGCTTAGGTCGTGACAAGCTAATGGATCTATATATCTAAGGCTACATGATTGGCCAAAAAGGGTGGAGTTTCCATACCTCATATGTTAATTGAATATCAAAAAAGGGGTTTCCCTGTATGTTTATTAAGGTGATTATGAAGCATTTATCTGAAATGGGGAGGTTCCCATGAGCTAAGTGCTTGGTTTACCCTGGAAAAGTAGACCACTCCTTGTCCAGTGTGGAGTGAAACATTGCAATTCCATGTAGTCGCTCAGTTGGTCTTATATGTTTGTTATGGTCCCTTCCCATACATGTACAATATGTTTTGTGACATGATGATTCAACATGCATACTCTGATTATGGTATTGAGCATACATTGTGTATTGAGCTTATACTCTATGATTTACGATTATGCATATTGTTTAGTCATGGCTTATGTTCTTTGTTGCATAGAACCATGCATAGTTAGTATATTCCAAGTACTAATGCATACTATTTCCTACATCAGCTAACCATGTTGGAATCAGAGCTCCTTTCCATCCTCCTTCTTCATGTGGCTAGGCGGTTCAAGTGAAGATTAGCTATTTTTGAGTCACCTATTTCCATGGATAATATCCATTTACTTTCATGCTTTTATTTAGAAGTATCTATTTTTGGATGTTATATTTTCATGGTGAGCCCGGGAGATGTCTTTTCCCCTTTTCTATTCATGATTAGAGGTCTTGTTGGATATGATTTTGTTATATATGTTTGAGCTTGACTCTTTATGTTTATGTAATTATGGAAGACCTCCCTTTTCCCCTGGTTCCATCTATGTGTTATTTTCCTATTGTTTTGTTGTGGTGGAAGTCCCAAGTCCCTATTGTCCTCATAGCGTGAGTTATAGTTACCCTCCCCTTTGACTTTACTTGCTACTTGATTTATGCTAATCGTCTTCCTAGTAACATCCCACAACTTGAGTCAAAAGTCTTGTTTCCCTTAGAATTATTGGCTACTTGTTTATTGATTGTAATACATCTGCATCCAAGGATGTGCTATGCATGCTTGAGAGGGTTGCTTTGGGTTCCCCATTTGTTGTGTTACGCCTTGGTCCTAGGCTTCGGTCGTGATAAACTTGATATCAAAGTACTAGGTTTGTAAATGATCATTAGAAATCTAATGCATGATGTTAAGAAAAGTCTTGTTCATGGTTGTGAAGCACGCTACAAATATGAATGAGAGGCTCTGAGGCATTTTAGAAAATAGTTCACTTCTTCTTACTCTATGTCGTGCTTTAGATTTAAAATAAGGTTTCCTTTCTCTAATGGGTGGTCTTTTACTCTTTTAGATCATGTCACCGGAATGAATGGCAAAAAGAGCTCCTACCCCCGAGGGTGAACCGATCCCTCCGTCTCCTTAAGCTCCCCAAGAAGAAGAATAAGGATCACCCACACTGAATATTAGAGTGTGGTCACCCTATTAGCAAGGGTCATGGCTAATAAAGGAGTCAAGCTCCTCACGCTCCTACCCTAGCTTCATAGGTGAGGGATTTCACAAGAATGAATCCCCCAGAATACTATGGCCTAAAGGTGAAAAAAGACCCCCAAAAGTTCGCAGATGAAGTGTATAAAGTCTTGGCTATCATGGAGTTATGTTTAGAAGATAAAGCGGAATGAGTGGCCTACGAACTCAAGGGCCTTGGTCAAACATGGTACAACTAATAGAAGATGGAGAGGGCGGATGATCAGCCCGTTCCTTGGGTAACATACAAAGCTGCTTTCTTGACCGTTTATTTCCAATCAAGCTAAGGGAAGCGAAGATGACAAAGTTCGTGAACCTCAAGCATGGTTCAATGAGTATTAGGGAGTATTCCTTTATATTCAACGATCTATCAAAGAATGCTCCTCACTTAGCTGCCGATGCTAGGGCAAGGATGCACAAGTTTGTTGCAGGTGTATTTGACTTGATAAATAAAGGGTATCGTACAGCCATGCTCATCGGGGACATTGATATTTCTCAACTTATGACCTAGGCTGAAAAACTTAAGGGGAGAAGCTTTGGAAGATAAGGATGAGGGAGTCCAAGAGGGCCCGACTTGATGGAGGCTTTCAAAGCACAAAGGGTGGTCGCTTCCAAGAGGGCCACAAATTCCAAGGCCAAGGGTCCTCCATTACCCATGGCCAAAGGTTTGCTAATGATAGGGCTCCCAACCCTAAAGCTCAAAGTGGAAATGGTGTCGAAATCATTTCCAGCGATGAAAGGTGTAGTAAAGATCTTGTTGATATGTGCTATAGGGATGTGGGTGCTTGCTTCGGATGTGGCAAGATGGGTCACAAAGTCGCCGAATACCCACGTGCTCAAAACAAGGGTAAGGATGGTTGTCCACATGGACAAGGTGCTCATGGTGATGAAAGGGCAGCAGATACCCAATAAGAAGGTGCTCCATATCACAATCGGCCGGTTTGGGCTCTTCAAGGAAGATAAGAGGTTGATGAGGCACCCAATATTTTAATCGGTATGTTGTAGGTTTATGACTGTGTTGTATATGCTTTGTTTGATCTATGCACCACTTATTCATTCATTACTCTATTTATTGCTAATAGGCTTCATATGTGTTTTGAATTATTATGTGAACCCTTTGAGGTGTCTACCTCCATCGGTGAGTCCGTTCTTGCTAAAAGAGTCTACCGGTGTTGTCCCATATCTATATTGCACAAAGTTTTGCCTTGTGATTATGTTGAACTAGACATGGTAGATTTGATATTATTCTTGGGATGGATTTGTTACATGCATATCATTGTAGGACTTTTAAGGTTAGATTTCAATTCCCTAATGAACCCATCCTTGAGTGGGTAGGCCATTATTCGGTGGTCAAAGGTAGGTTCATCTCTTATCTTAAGGCTTAAACATTGATTTCCAAAGGTTGCATTTTGTATGGGTTAGGGATGTCAAGTCTAAAGTCCCTTCTACTGAGTCGGTTTCGGAGATCAATGGAGTTCCTTGATGTCTTTCCCAATGAACTTTCCAATATTCCTCCTGAAAAGGAATAGACATTGCTATAGACCTCCTCTACGACACTCAACCCATTTTAATTCCTCCCTATAAAAAGGCCCTGACGGAGTTGAAAGAATTAAGGACCAATTGAAAGACTTATTGGAAAAAGGGTTTATATGGCCTAGTAAGTCACCTTGGGGTGCACTACTGTCGTTTGTGAGGAAGAAGGATGGCTCACTTAGAATGCGCGTTAACTACCAGCAACTCTATAAGGTCTTCGTGAAGAACAAGTATCCTCTACCAAGAACATATGACCTATTTGATCAACTACAATAAGCTAGTCACTTTTCGAAAAATGACCTTCGGTCTGGGTATCATCAACTGAGGGTAAGGGAGTGTGATATTCTCTAAATGGCTTCCTAGACAAGATATGTGCATTTTGAATTTATGGTGATGTCCTTCAGCCTAGCCAATGCTCTAGCAATATTTATGAATCTGATTAATAGGGTCTTTAAACCCTACCTCAAAATATTTATGGTGGTGTTCATTAATAGTATTTTGATTTACTCCTGTAGTGAAGAGGAGCAGGCTAAACATCTAAGGGTAGTGTTGCAAAAATTGAGGGAAGAAAGGCAAATTTCAATCGTTGACAAATGTGATTTTGGGTTAAATGAAGTCATCTTTTTTGGTGATGTAGTATTGGGCAAAAGGATCAAAGTAGATCCAAAAATGATGGAAGTGATAAAAAGTTTGTCCAAACCCTTAAATCTGATGGATTTTAGGAGCTTCTTGCTGAAACAACCCCAGCAAGTGCCCAAAAATGTGGTTCGGGATGCCAAGAATTTTAAATTCCATATATCTCACAATCCATGCGTGATATCAAAAATCCTACTTCATTTTCTTGTTCAAGGGGTCAAAATTAGGGGGATAAGGGTCTAACCTCGATTTTAGAGCAATCGAATTACAATTTCAATTTTCACAAATTTTGATTTCCAAAATCGATCTGCTATAGGACCGCGATCTGCAGCTGTCGCGGACCAGTGTAAAGTTTTCCTTTGCGATAGGTCCTTGTCCTGGACCAAATGCAGACCTGCGCATTTTGTTGCCAGTGATTTTTATCTCGGTCCAAGGCTTTAGAGTCTTGGGCCTAAGTGTTCCCAAACGTATTTTTACCTATACTTAGCCTTATTTCACCCTCATATCATCCTAAACATTCCCCAATACTCACTCAAGAACTTAGCCATATTATTACTCCCAAATTCAAGTCCCAAACGCTCATCCAAAGCTAAGGTTTTCCTTTAAGATTCTTCTTCAAGATTCAAGTCTCCATCTCCAATCTTTACCAAGTTCATCTCCAAGCTAAGGTATGTGGTGTTGAACCATTAAGTTCTTCCATCCATGGTGCCTAAGCTTCCTTTTTAATTAAATTGCATAATTTAAAGTTGATTTTACATATGGGTTTTGTATATTAAGAAATTTACTACACAGTGATTTGAGTTCATGAAAGTATGGTTGTTCTAGCCTATTTTGAGCTCTAAATCATGGATATAATGTTGGATTTGATGAAGGGTTTTGATATATATTGCTTGATGGTGTTTCAAGGTGTTGATTGATGGTTTTACAATGGATTTTCTTGCATAATTTTATCTTGAATCGCATGGTTTTACACTAACACTACATACCCACCAAGTGTGTGATAAAATGTCCGGCTAGGGTTTCATGAGGAATTGAAGGTCACAATGCATGTCTTATGAGTTGAATAAAGTTATGATAGTTATATGATGATGAAACGATGATGGCATGATGATGAATCTATGGTATGCATATGATGTATAATGATGAGAGGAAATGTAGGTATATGATGACGTTGTGATGATCAAGGTATGGTATACATGTGTTGAATTCATGAAAAGTATCTATCATGTTGCAAGTCAATAGCCTTGTTGAGGGGGTGCCAAGCCTCAATCACCTTGGAGAGGGTGCCAAGTCTCAATCACCATGTTGAGAGGGTGCCAAGTCTCAATCACCTTGTTGAGGGGCTACCAAGCCTCAATCACCTTAACGAGGGGGTGTCAATCCTCAGTTGCCTTATTGAGGGGGTATCAAGCCTAAATAACCATTCAAGGAATGGTGTCCCTCTGTGTTGGGAAGTAGCTCATTTGGTCTATGATGATGGTCTATTCCTATGCATGCTCTAATACTATATAATCATATGATTCACTAATATGTTTTACTTCAAGCATCATTCATACATGTCATATTGATAGTATGCTATCTATTGTCTATGTTTATACATTTTGTCTATGTTGTCTATCTCTTGTTGCATTGCACCCAACATACTTAGTACATTTAATTGTACTAATGCATACTCTATGCCTACATGATGTTACCATGTAGGAACTGGAGCTCCATTTGATCATCATCCTCCTCCACGTGGCTAGCGATATCCAATGTAGCTAGTTGGTGAGTCCTCATGTCCAAGGGCAATATCTATGTTCTTATGCTATGTATGTAAGACTATCTTTCCTTTTTGGGTATACTTGACTATCAGGGTGAGCCCGGTTGCTTGTCTTGGCCCTCGCTATGTTCTATGTTAGAGATGTTGTTGGACAAAATATGTATTATGCTTAAGCTTTGACTCACTTATGATATCCAAGCAATTTAAATATGATTCTCTCTGCCTTAGTCCCACTTTTCCTTGCTTATGTTTCTAATGCCATTTTATCTTCCTTTCGTGACCTTGGATGTGTGATGTATGCAATGAGGCTTGTTCGAGGTTCCTTCGGGTTCCCCATTCGCCGGTCATGTCTAGGCCCTAGGTTGTGTCATGACAATGATGGTATCAAGCACTAGGTTAGTAGATCCTTGGAGTCCAACACACCGCATCAGTTAGAGTCCTATTGATGGTTGTGAAGCACGCCATGACTATAAGTAGGAGGCTATGAGATGTTTTAGGAAATGTTTCCCTTCTTCATGTTCTAAGTTGTGCAATAGAGTTGTGGTAAGTTTTCCCCCTAATGATTGTTCTTTGCTATCCTAGATCATGTCAAACACTCGAGGACAAAGGGCCCAAAGTCCTGAGGAGCAACATAACAACGGTGAGCTTCGAGATCTCTCACTATGCTTGCCTAATTTGTGGCTAACCCAGTCATCAAGGGGCTCAAGCCCCTCATGCTACTATCCCAGGAGCTAGGGTAAGAGACTTTATGAGGATGAATCCTCTGGTATTCTATGGGTCAAAGGTGGATGAAGATCTACAAGAATTCATTCATGAGGTCTACAAGATCTTGAATGTCATCATTGTTGGGCCGAATGAAAAGGCGGAGTTGGCGCCATACCAACTTAAAGTGGTAGCCCAAATATGGTATGATCAATGTAAGGGGAAGAAGGGAAATAGTTATGTGGTGCTTCAGGAGGAGTTCAAATGGGCTTTTCTTAATCGATTTTTCCCTCTTGAACTTAGAGAAGATAAGTTGGTAGAGTTTTTGAATATGAAACAAGGTGCTAGGAGCGTGAGAAGTATGCCCTCAAGTTTAATCAACTTTAAAAGTATGCTCCTCATTTGCTGGCCGATCATAGATCTAGGATGAATAAATTTGTGATGGGGGTCTCCGACTTGGTAAGTGAAGAATGCCGGTACGACTTGCTAATTTGCGACATGGACTTGTCCCGCTTGATGAATCATGCCAAGTAAATGGAGGAGGAAAAATTGAGGAAAAGAAGGGGTAATAAAGCCA
>JAPFFP010078260.1:0-22872 GCA_026153255.1 Solanum medicagineum | reverse complement strand
CGACAAATTGCACAATATCCCCAAAAGTTTTCAAGTTGACACTTTGCCCCAATTATGTTAATTACGGGGTCTAACATAATTGTAGCAACTACTGTAATTTCTCAGCAATCGCAATAACTAAAAGAAGTTGATAAAAAATTTAAAAAAATTGTAGAAACTTACACTGTTTTCCAACCACACATCCATATTTGTCATCATTGCAAAGTCGTTATAATCCAAATTTATGCATTGTATACCTTGCTTTGGGTGCCTATTTCTTCTTAATCCATTATTGGAGCTTTATCTTCTTTTTTTGTCATCAATATTCAGAGAAATATTTACAAGTTGGGGATCTTTTTGTTGATCAACCACCATTTTTTAAGTATTGACTGCCCTTTCTTTGGCACTTGATAGTGCTTTAGAAATCTGTCTTTTTCTCCTTTTTACACCAATAGGAGTATAAGGGTCTGAGATTCTCAAAGATAGATTGATGCCTCTTTTGAATATCAATGTGCTGATGTGTGTATCTAGAGTCTCCACCTTGAAAATCAATTGATTCATTTGTTCAGAGACGTTTTAATATTCACAAGTATATGAAAGTACCCTGGAGATATCAACACCAATACTCAAATATTTTTTCAAGGTGTAGAGAGTTTCTATAGGATGTCGAACAACCTAACTAACCAGAGAAAATGATGTTCCAATATCATGACCACCAACAGCACCAACACTACCACTAGCACCATAAATACCACCAACAATGTCAGCACTAACACCATCACGAGCATCAGAAACACCAACACCTTCACCAATAGTTGCACTAACAACAATACTAGAAACACCAACATCTTCACCAAAAACACCAACAACATCACCAACACCATCACCGTCAGCATCACCATCAATACGAAAATAATTTTTTAATATTATTGCATCATCATTTGCAACATTAGCAACAACTTCGTCAATAGCTCTCAAAGCATCAAAATCTCTTTCAATCATAGACAAATATCTTTTAATAGTTGATGCTCTAACCAACTCCTCTCGAAGTTTTCAATCTTAGGATCTATCTTGTCTTCTTTTAATGGAATAAATTCAAAAATAAATTTCATCTCCATCTCAATAGTTGAAGGAGCTATCCATGGGTACAAAATCTATGCATAAAAATATATATTAAGGTTGAAGCATGAATAATATCCGACAAGTATGATAATTTTATTTAACGTCAGTAATTGTTGTACCTGTTTCAACAACTGCTATGATAGTTGTAATAATTGCTAAGGCTAGGAATAAAAATCATTGAAACTATATTAGCAAATGTTGTGATAGTTACAATAATTATTGATACTAGGCACAATAATTGTTGAGACTACATGTCACGCCTAAACCACGGGCCTAGGAGCGACATGGCGAATGGAAACCCAAAGGGATTCCAAACAAGCCTCTTAAGCATGCATAGCACATTCGTGATTCCATAAAAGCATAAAAGAGCAATAAACACGTAGCACATAATTTTTAAGGGAAACGGGGCTTTGGACTCACGCTATGGGGATATTATAGGGAAGGGGATGAACATGAATCACATAGCAAATAATATCTAAGGGGCAGGTAAGTATGACTTACGGTATGGGGGCAATTAGGGACTTAGGACTTCCACCTCATTACCATCATCAACTATTTAACATAAAAAGGGAATATGGAACTAAGGGATGTCTTCACAATACAAAAGCATAAGGAGTCGAGCTCAATCATATATAATCCTCACAATATCCAACAACACCTCTAATCATGAATAGGATGGGAGGGGGGGGCAAGACATCTCATGGGCTCACCCTCAAAAGATAGTAATAAAAAATAAAGGAGTCTATACAAGGCTTGAAAGTAAGTGGAAATTTGTCCCCAGATGTGGAGGGCTCACCAAGCAATCTTCACCCGGAACATCTAGCCGCATGAAAGAGAAGGATGGTAAGGAGCTACGTTCCTACATAGTTAGATGATGCAAAAAAATTATGCATTAGTACTTGAAATATACTAAGTATGCGAGGTGCAAATGCATCAAAGAACATAGATCATGATTAGTCAAGATGAGTCATCATAAATAATGGGTATGGGTTCAATATGTCATGAAAGGCAATTGCCTAGAGGGACATGCATGAAGAATCATCAAATCACATGATATCATATACATAGAGGAAGGGACCATAACCGACAAACAAGATCAAATGAGCTACTACTTGAAATCCCAATGTTCACTCCAGATAGAACAAGGAGCAGTCTACTTTACCAAGGTAGACCTAACACTATCCTTATGGCATGACCTTTTTGGAAAGTGACACTACCTTGTGGCATAGCCTTTTTGGTGGGTTTCACATTTTATCTTTACCTTACAACATATCCTTTTTGGTAGGCTCAACAAATATTCATACCTTACGGCATTGCCTTTACAGTAGATAGAAGCTCATATAGGGGATAGGTGTTATAAACCTATAGTGGCACATAGTTATGGGATCATGGGAGACTACCAAGACCCTCTCGATGCTAGGTCACAATCCCACGGAATACTTGAAACATAGTCATAGTTATGACATGCATAGTCTCAAAACATCTTAGTATCATTCTTGGAGCAGCTCATTAATCATAACTTGTAACATCAAAGCTAGGACTTCATATAATATTTACCATTCATATCATGCTTATGAGCTCATAGCATACTTATTATCCCCTTTTGTTAGTGCCAACATGATTAACATATATATCTTGACATAAGGCATTCATGATTTAAGAACTTGGCATGCATTTTTAAAGCAATTCATGGTGGGTACATGTACACAAGATTAAAATCATGCAATTTATAAATAAATGTCATGAGAGGAGTACAATAAAATCCTTAAATATTATTCAAACTAACCCACCAATCAACATGAGAAAACTTGGTTAGGGCACTATCAAACCCTCATATAAAACTCATAGATTTCATATGATAGTGCATGACATGATAAGGCTTAGTTTGCGCAGTTGAGTGCCGCTTGTTGAATACCTCTCTACGGCCTGTTCCAGGGAATGCTCTAGTATATTTCTAACTAGTGGTAGAAAGAGAATGAGAAAGAGAATCAATTTCAAGTAGCAATAGAAGTAGATTACGTAGTAGTGGTAGCTTGTGACCTCTCCTCTGAACCCTATTCTTTTCCACTAACATCTCGCCCGGTAGTAGTAGCTTCCTCCTCTCACCTTCCCGCCCTTATAACAACTCTGGATCCCAAATCAGTCTTGCAGGAGTGGTAACCCCTAGGACTGCTAAATCAATTCCTCTTGGCTTGAAACAAAAATCCTCTCAGAAGCCCATGTATATTAGTCAAAGATGTGACTTCCACAGGGTCGATTGCTCTTTGTCGTCAAATGGAAAGTTAGGTGTTAGGGATGGCGCTAGTACTCCGCGGAAGATGCATGAATTGGCCTGCTGAACCGATCTTGCTTAGGGCAGGTGACCATCTTCTAATTGAAGATAAGCACCGAAAGTAAGAAAAGTGAGGCGTTCGGGACCTAATCTAGTAGAGGAACCAACCCCGGAAAACCTGACCAAAAGACAGCTAAGTTCCTATCACTAACTTTACTTCGGATATGTGGCTGATCTATTGAGAAAAGACAGTAAGGTAAAGAGAAAGTACCACTTTTATTAAGTGAAGATGGATATTAGGACAACCATCATAAAACACTTCATATTATCATCATAAGAATGAGTTCATAAAAATCATCATTTATTACTATAGCTTGAGAAATCACAAAGGAGAAGAGGAATGGTTGACCTTGTGGAGGAAAGGTCTCCACAATCAAAACCCGCATACCTTATCTACTTAAAAAAGAGAAAATCCAATTTTGAAGTGAAGAAACCAAATCCTAGCTTGCACTCTCCTTTGAAGACCTTGAAGAATTTTGGAGGGGTTTGGGACTTAAAGTGTTTTTGGAACAAGGAGGAATGAGAGGAATTAGGGTTAGAGGGCTGATAAAAGGGTCCCTTGGAGGTCAAAACAACCTAGCATAGGCTTAAAATCCTGTGAAAGGATAAACCCTTCTCTGATTTACATTCCACGACATAATTTACGGCTCATAAAAGATTTTACATGTCGTCTAATTAGTCATATATTGAATCCCTAAAAGTTCCCGATTTCACCAAGTTTGCCCAGGTTTTATGAACCAACTTACATGTCATGCAATGACTTACAACTTGTAAAACCCCTTTGTAGAATCTGGCAGTCCAAAAAGTTCCAAAGCTTATTTTCTTACATTCTTCAAACTCCTCATAGGTGGGGTCTTACAATATATCCCCCTTGGGAACATTCGTCCTTGAATGTGCTAGGACAAGTTCTAAGGAATGGAATACATGCATTATATGCCAAATGCACCATATACAAAAATGCAACACATGCAACATTAAAATCTTTAAACCATGTCTCAAATAACACTGATAATGCAACCTCAAAAATTCACATAACCATGAATAAATAACATGAGAATGGCATGCAAGGAAAGGAGGCTCTAAAATAGGAAATAGCATAGTACCTCAAGCTTGATTGGAATGGAAGAGATGGGGGTATTGCTTCTTCATATCGACTTCGGCTTCCCAAGTGGCACTTTCTACATGTTGGTTCCTCCAAAGGACTTTGGTGGAGGGTACATCCTTGTTTCTCAACCGCTTGACTTACCTATCCAATATTTCTACCGGGACTTCCTCGTAAGCCAAGTTCTCTTCAACATTTACCATGTCTATGGGTACAATGAAACTAGGTTCTCCAATATATTTTCTCAACATGGAGACATGAAAAACAGAATTAACCATACTCATTTCCATGGGCAACTTTAATTCATACGCAACTTTACCAACATGTCTCAAGATCCAATAAGGCCCTGTGTACCTAGGGCTTAATTTCCCTTTCTTGCCAAAGCAAACCACGCCCTTCATTGGTGAAACCTTCAAATATACCTAATCATCAACTTCAAACTCAAGGGCTCTTCTTCTAGTGTCAACATAGGACTTTTGCCGACTTTTAGCTAGCTTCAATCTCACCCTTATCACCTTCACCTTTTCTAACGTCTCCATAACTAGATCCAGACCCAACAAAGTCATTTCTCCACTTCAACCCAACCAATTGGGGATCTACAATGCCTCCCATGTAGAGCTTCAAAGGGAGCCATCCCAACACTAGAGTGATTTATTGTTATAAGCAAATTTGATGAGAAGGAGGTGCTCATCCCAACTACCTTTAAAATCCAAGACTTAAGCCCTAAGCAAATCCTCAAGAGTTTGGATAGTCCTTTCTATTTGGCCATCTATTTACGGGTGAAAGGCAGTGATAAGCTTGACTTTAGTGTCAAAGCCCTTTTGGAAAGACCTCCAAAAGTGCGATAGTGTCCATGGATAGTGTCCAGCGACACTATCCATGGACACCCGACTTAGGGCATCAACCACAATATTAGCTTTACACAGATGGTAATGCATACTCATATCATAAGGAACTCTAGCCACCTTCTTCACCTAAGATTTAAGTCTCTTTGGGTGAACACATATTGGAGACTCTTATGGTCGGTGAACACATTTACATGAACCCCATACAAATAGTGACATCATATATTTAACACAAATACAATGTCGTCTAGTTCAAAATCGTGGCCGGTAGGGTGATTGCGCTCATTTACCTTCAGTTGCCTAGAAGCATAAGCAATGACATTGTCATTTTGCATCAACACACACCCCAATGCGATTCTTGAAGCATCACAATACACCAGGAATCCCTCCAACCCTTCCAGTAAAGCCAAAATAGAAGTGGACGTAAGCTTGTCCTTCAAGATTTGGAAACTTCTTTCACATTCATCAATCCATACAAATTTTGCCATTTTGAGTCAATTTTGTCATAGGAGAAGCAATTGAGGAGAAACCATTCACAAACCTTTGATACTAACTGGCCAAACCCAAGAAACTCCTAATGCCTGTTAGGGTCAAGGCTCTAGGACAATTTCTTATTACCTCCATCTTTTTCGGATCCACCTAACCCGATACCACATGACCTAGGAATGCAACTTCTTTCAACCAAAACTCAAATTTTTCAAATTTAGCAAAGAGCCTTTCTTCCCTCAGTGTTTGCAATACCACCCTCAAATATTTTGCATGCTCCTATTCATTCTAGGAGTAAATCAAAATGTCATCAATAAATACCATACATATCGATGTAGAGTTTAAAGACTCTACTCATGAGATCCATAAATATTGTCGAAGTATTATTTAAGCCAAAGGACATCACAATGAACTCAAAATGCTCATAACTTGTCTGAAAAATTTTCTTGGGAATATCACGCTTCCCTACCCTCAATTGATGATGCCTAGACTGAAGGTCAATCTTTGAAAAGTGATTAGCCCCTTGCAATTGATTAAATAGGTCATCGATTCTTGGCAATATATACTAGTTTTTTGTGGTGACCTTATTGAGTGTCGGTAGTTATGCACATTCTAAGAAAATTATCCTTCTTTCTTATAAACAATATCGGTACACCCCAAGGTGACTTACTAGGCCTTATGAACCCCTTTTCTAACAAATCTTTTAATTGCTCCTTCAAGTCCTTCAACTTTGATAGGGCCATTCGATAGGGAAGAACAGAATGGATTGAGATTGGGGAGGAGACCTATACCAAAATCTATCTCCCTTCCGGAAAGGACACTGGGAAGTTCATCGAGGAAGACATCAAGAAACTCATTGACAATTGGGACCGACTCAATAGGAGGGACCGTAGACTCGACATCCTTAACCCGCACAAGATGATAGATATAGCCTTTGGAAATCAACTTTTGAGCCTTGAGATAAGAGATGCAGCTACCCTTGACCACCAAATCACGACCTTTCCACTCGAGGATGGGTTCATTAGGGATTTAGAATCTAACCTTATGAGCCCTACAATCAATGGTAGCATGATATGCATGTAACCAATTTATCCCAAGAATGGTGTCAAAATCAACCATATCGAGTTCAAGAAAATCACAAGGAAAATCTTTACGCAATATAGACATGGGACAACCCCAATAGACTCTTTTAGCAAGAATGGACTCATCGATATAGCAATTTGGGACACATCCGAATCTGATTCGCAATAAATGGAGTAATGAAAGAAAGAGTGCCCTAGATCCAATAAAGTATATATATCAAGAGTGTAAATCTTTAATGTATCGATAACAACATCGAGCGCCTCATCAACCCCTTGCCTCCCTTGAAGAGCAAAAAATTGATTGTGTTGAGGAATACCTCCTTGTTGACCACCTTGTGCCTTATGACAACCATGGGTGACTTGCCCTTGAGGACGACCATTCCTACCCTTGTTTGGATACTCCGTGATCATAGGCATATTTATACGGCTAATTAGCAAAAAATACCCATAAATAAAGCCTAGTTAGAGGGTAAATTCATAGAGTCTAGTGGTTTTTAGTTTGTATTCTCTTATTTTGCTAACACAGGGTCAAGTGCGCTATTTGGTTGTGTTTTAGCAGGTTGTGATCGAATTATGCAAGTCTAGAGTCACACCCGGATTTGAAGCAAGAACATAGCTTGGGATTTTGAAGATACAATCAGTAGAAACAGCAAAAAGACTCGAGTGTGCATCGTAAACCTGGGATAAGACTGTGCAAGCTGAAAAAAGAAGAAAAAGGTGTGAAAAAAAGAATAAAACAAAGTCCGCATCATGGACTTATGCAAAAATGGGTAAAAGTGTCCTGTCAGCAAAATAAGCAAAAATCCAACCAAGGCTAGAGGTCCGCATTACGGACTTGAGGACTGTACAGTACAAATTTGAGTTATGGGATTTTAAGTTATATTTTGTCAAAAACTTTAGGTTTTGCATATTGGTTTTTATGCAAGAACAGGGAGAGATGGTTGTAAACCTTTCGCTAAGGTTACATTGGTTAGTTTGATCTTTAATTCTTGGTTGTTAATGTTTTCTAGGTCATTATGATGTACGTAGTGATTATGAGTGGCTAAGTCTCCATATTCTGGGTTGTAGCCATAGATAATATTTAGTTCTTAACTTTTGACATCTATGAATGGGTTCTTCTGATTATTCCTGTATTACTTTTACTTGTATTGCATAGTCTGGCCAACTAGGTGGTAAATGTGTTGTTCACTATGAGTTCAAGAGATGTTCGAGTGAAGGAACACAGTAATATAGTGAGTTTGTTCAACTAGGGAACTAGGTTGATTCGCATAAGGGAGACCCGTTACAACTACCCTTACACCTAGCTCGGTTCATAATATGGGAAGATAACTTTAAAGCACTTATATTGGTCTATCTATCCCCGTTCAACGATGTAGTTAGGTTGTTAATAACGATAGACCGGCAGAGACGTGCAACCCTATTCATGTAATTTAAACCCCATGAATCAGTAATTAGGAACCCAGACATAGGTGCAAATGTTGACACTAAACGGAGTCGTTAAGGCTACAATCTTGGAATTGCTCATTAATTGATATCTTAATAACAAAAACCAATTTAGATTAGAAGTAATCTAGTTCTTTAATTTTTCTGCACAAATCCCCATATATTTTTATTAAAATTACTTCAAATGTGATAACTTGGATTAGTTGGCGATTTCATTTAAATCCCTTGGGATCAACAACTCGACTCCTTAATTAGTGCTACTATATTACTTGTTAGACCACGTGCACTTGCATGTGCTAGGGAGCAACATTCTGCAATCTTGTGACCTATTTTCCTGCAACCAAAGCAAGCCCCCGTATTTCCCCCAACATGTGCCACTATGATTCCTTCGACATTTTGGGCACTTAGGATGAGTCATCCCACCAGTTCCACCTTAAGTCCTTGGGTCGGAACCCTATTATTTGCAAACTTTTGGCCTTGGGCGTTGGAGGTCCCTTGGCCTTGAAATTTGTGGCATTGTTGGAAATAACCACCTTTAGCACCTTGGAATCCACCGTCAAGTGGTCCCTCTTGGTCTCCCCCATCCTTCTCTTTCTAAGTTTCACCCTCTCAAGTTGTTCGGCGTATGTCATAAGCCATGATATATTCATATCCCCAATGAGCATGGCAGCGTGGCACTCTTCATTGATTAAGTCGGATACACCGTACACAAACTTGTGCATCCTTACCCGAGGGTTGGCAACCAAGTGAGGAGCAAACTTGGAGAGGTTGTTGAACTTAAGGGAATACTCCTTCACGCTCATAGAACATTCCCATGGGATGGGCTCATTCCCCTCTCCATATTCCATTAGTTATACCATATTTGAGCAAGGCCCTTGAGTTGGTAGGCTGCTAGTTCCGCTTTCTCCTCTGAACTTACCCCATGATAGCCAAAACCTTATACACTTCATTGATGAATTCTTAGGGGTCTTTCTCTACCTTTGAGCCATGGAATTTTGGGGGATTCATCCTTGTGAAATCCCTCACCCTTAAGGTCGATGTAGGAGCATAGGGAGCTTGAACTCCTTGATTGTCCATCGCCCTTGCCAAAAAGGTGACCACATTCTGGTACTCGCGTGGGTGACTCCTTCTCCTTCCACTTGTGGAGCTTGTGGGGCCAGAGGGGCCGGTTCATCCTCGGGAGTGGGAGCTCTTTATGCCATTAGTCTCGGCGGCGTAATCTAAAAGAGCAAAAAGGTCGCTCTTAGAGATAGGAAACTTTATTGTCAAGTCTAAAGCATTAAGTAGAGCATAAAGAAGTGAACCATTTCCTAAAACGTCTCACAGCCTCCCATTCATAGTTGTGACGTGCTTCACAGCCATAAACAAGACTCTACTTGACGCGATGTATTGCATTTCCGAGGACCATTTGCAATCTAGTGCTCTGATACCAAGTATTTTCATGCCTCAAGCCATAGGCGTAGATGTGACACAGTGAATGGGAACCTGAAGGGATCCCAAACAAGCCTCTTAGGCATGCATAGAATATCCTTGGTTTCATGAAAGCATAAAATAGCAAAAGACACGTAGCACATAATTTTTAAAGGGAAATGAGGCTTTAGACTCACGCTATGGGAATATTGTAGGAAAGTGGATGAGCATGAATCACATAGCAAATAATTTCTAAGGGGCGGGTAAGTATGATTCACACTATAGGGGCAATTAGGGAGTTGGGACTTCCACCTCATCACCATCATCAAGCATTTAACATAAAAAGAGAGTATGGGACTAAGGAATGTCTTCATTATACAAAATCATAAGGAGTCAAGCTCAATCATACATAACCATCACAATACCTGACACCACCTCTAATCATAAACAGGATAGGGGTCAAGACATCTCCCGGGCTCACCCTCAAAAAGCTAGTATCCAAAAATAAATAAGTCTAACCTAGGCGTGAAAGTAAGTGGAATTTTGTCCCCGGATTTGGAGAGCTCACAAAGCAATCTTCACAAGGAATGTCTAGCCGCATGGAGGAGAAGGAGGGTAAGGAGCTCCGGTTCCTACATGGTTAGATCATGCAGATAAGAAGTATGTGTTAGTACTTGGAATATAATAAGTATGAGGGGTGCAAATGCATCAACGAACATAAATCATAATTAATTAATCTGTGTCATCATAAACAATGGGTATAGGTTTAATTTGTCATGAGAGGCAATTGTCTAGAGGTACATGCATGAAGAATCATCAAATCACATGACATCATATACATAGCGGGAAGGAACCATAACCGACATATAAGACCAAGCGAGCTACTACTTGGAATCCCGATGTTCACTCCACATTGGACAAGGAGCTATCTATTTTTCAAGGTAGACCTAACACTATCCTTACGACATGACCTTGTTGGAAAATGTCACCACCTTATGGCATAATCATATTTTGTGGGTTTCACATTTTATCTTTACCTTACAGCATATCCTTTTTGGTAGGTTCAATAAATATTCATATCTTACAGCATCACCTTTTCTATAGGTACAAGCTCAATATGAGATTAATGTCATAAACCTATGATGACACATAGTTATGGGACCATGGGGGACTACCAAAGCCCTCTCAATGCTAGGTCACAATCCCACAAATTACTTGAAACATAGTCATAATTATGGCGTGCATAGTCTCAAAATATCTCATTATTATTCTTGGACTAGCTCATTAATCATAACTAGTAACATCAAATTTAGGGCTTCACATAATTCTTACCATCCATATCATGCTCATGAGCGCATAGCATACTTATGAATCCCCTTATTAGTCTCAACATGCTTATCATAAATATCTTGCCATAAGATATTCATGACTTAAGAACTTGGCATGCATCTTCTAAAGCAATTCTTGGGGGTACATATACACAAGCTTGAAATCATACAGTTTGTAAGTAAATGTCATAAGAGGAGTGCAATAAAACCATCATAAACACTTTATATTATCATCATAAGAATGAGTTCATAAAAATAATCATGTATTACTATAGTTTGAGAAATCACATAGGAGAAGATGAATGGTTGAGTTTGTCGATGAAAGGTTTTCAAAATCAAAACTCACATACCTTATCTACTTAGTGAAGAGAAATTCCAATTTGGAGGTGAAGAAACTAAAATCCTAGTTTGCACTCTCCTTTGAAGACCTTGAAGAAATTGGGAGGGAGTTGGGACTTAAAGTGCTTTTGGAATGAGGAGGAATGAGAGGAATTAGGGTTAAGAAGGTTGATAAAAGGGTCCCTTAGAGGTCAAAACAACTTGTATAGGCTTAAAATGTTGTGAAAGGACAAAATTGCCCTTTTAAAATCTGGCCGGATAGGACTATGCGACCTCGTTTATGGGTCTTAGTCCATTCTACGGGCTGTAGATAGAGGTTTCGTCTGATAGCCTTTCAAAGTTATGCCTAGGGTACCCTCCCGGGGCGTGACAAACTTGGTACTAGAGCACAAAGTTCGAGTGTCCAAGGGAGTCTATGAAGCAGTGTCTAGTAGAGTCTTATTTATGGGTGTGTTGTGCACCATACTTGATAAGCAGAAAGTTATAGGGCATTAGGAAGTGTTACCCTTATTCTATGATCTGAATTCATGCGAAACAGTTTAACTCTATGAAAAATCTCATTCTTATTTGTGCATTATACATTTACATAATAAGTCGCCGAAGAGAGCAGCTGCTCCGAGAGATGCCTCAACCTCTACTGTTGAGAATGCCCAACATAGGTCCCGATATAGATAGAGGCAAAGAGACGAGGACCACCTGCTAGGACTGTTGAAGTCCCACAGGCACCCCCTGCACAGCCCCAGCCAGCTCCCACTACCGAGGCAGAGTTTAAGGGAGCCATCACTGTGCTAACTCAGTTGGTGGCCTCCCAGGGTAACAGTCGGGGTCCTTAGGCTCCTAGTTTAGCTCACAAGAGCCCTCAGCTCCAACCCAACTCAGAGATTTCTTGAGGATGAACCCGCTAGTGTATAGGGGGTCCAAGGTTGAGGAGGACCTGCAGAACTTTATCGATGAAATGTACAAGGTCCTAAAAGTGATGCACGTAAATGAGATTGACGGATTTGAGCTTGCTTCCTACCAGCTGAAGGACGTTGATAATGTTTGGTATAACCAATGGGAGGATAGTAGAGGTGAGAATGCAGAGCCTGCAGAATAGGAAGAGTTTGAAGCAGCTTTCCTTGACCATTTCTTTCCTTAAGAGCTGAGGGAGGCGAAGGTGGATGAGTTTGTGAACCTAAAGCAAGGAGGGATGACGGTTAAGGAATACAATCTTAAATTCAAAAAGTTGTCCAGGTATGCTCTGGAGATGGTGCAAGACATGAGGGCTAGGATGAGGAAGTTTGTGTCCGGCTTGGGCAGACATGTGTAGAAGGAGTGCAAGGCAGCTTTGTTGATCCCTAACATGGACATCTCCAGGATTATGGTGTATGACCAACAGACAGAGGAGGACAAGAAAAGAGATAGAGAAGAGCAAATGAACTGGAGGGCGAAATCAGTATGACAAGAGCCTAGCCAGCAAAGGTAGAACAAAGGTGACAAGTCCTACTTTCAGAAGAGATCATCTCAGCATGCACCTTCTGTAGCAAGTACACCTGTTCAGCCAAATAGGTATGATCATAAGTCTCAAGGTTATCAGAATTTTAGGGCTTAGGGTGAACAATCTCAAGCTAGTGTGACCCAAGGTATGAAGGGAAAGCCACCCTATAGCAAGTATGGTAAGCTTCATCTAGGTGAGTGTCGTGTGGGTGAGCATGTGTGTTATTCGTGTGGATAGACTGGTTACTTCTAGTTTGAGTGACCAAAGAGGAGACGAGGTGAGGGGAGCAGCAGACCACAATCCTCCGCAGCACCCCCAACTGGTAATCATCAGACGGGTACTACTCAGGTACAAGAGGCGGGACGAACGGCTTGTATGCGATGAGTAATCGACAGGAACAGGAGGTTGCACTAGATGTTGTTATGGGTATGCTTCGAGTCTTTACCTTTGATTATTATGCGTTGCTTGATCCGGGTTCCACCTTGTCTTTTGTGACTCCTTATGTGGCTAGTAAGTTTGGGATTCTCCCAGAGTGTTTTCTTGAACCTTTTGTTATTTCCACTCCTATTGGTGAGTCTATATTAGCTGAGAGGGCTTGCAGGGATTGTATGGTTTCAATTTATCATAGAGATACCTTAGCTGAATTGGTAGAATTGGAGATGGTTGACTTTGATGTGATACTTGGCATGGATTGGCTTCACACCTTTTATGCTTCTGTTGACTGTAAAACCCGAATTGTTAAGTTCCAATTTCCCAATGAGCCTGTTCTAGAGTGGAAGGGAGTTTTGTTGCACCTGAGGGTAAGTTTATCTCTTATCTTAGTGCCAGAAAGTTGATCTCCAAGAGTTGTATTTACCACCTCGTGCGAGTTAAGTCTGATGATGTTGAATCTTCTACTCTTGAGTTAGTCCTGATTGTGAATGAGTTCCCTGAGGTGTTTTTTGATGATCTACCTAGAGTCCCTCCTAGTAGAGAGATTGACTTTGGGATTGATGTTCTTCCCAAGACCCAACCCATTTCAGTTCCACCTTATAGAATGGCCCCCACAGAGTTGAAAGAATTGAAAGAATAATTGAAAGACTTGTTAGAGAAAGGTTTCATAAGACCTAGTGTCTCTTCTTGGGGTGCTCCTGTCCTATTTGTGCGTAAGAAAGATGGGTCTCTCAGAATATGCATTGACTATCGGCAACTGAACAAAGTCACGATGAAGAATAAGTATCCTCTCCCCAGGATATATGATCTATTTGACCAACTTCAAGGTGCTACCTACTTCTCCAAAATAGACCTCAGATCGGGTTACTATCAGTTGAAGGTGAAGGAAAGTGATATTCCAAAGACAACCTTTAGGAAACGGTATGGCCATTTTGAGTTCTTGGTCATGTCCTTTGGGTTGAGAAATGCACCAGTAGTTTTCATGGATTTGATGAACAGATTATTCAGACCATATCTTGATATGTTCGTGATTGAGTTTATTGATGATATTCTAGTGTATCCCAAAGATAAAGAAAAACATGCTAATCACCTTAGAGTGGTTTTGCAAATGCTTAAAGACCATAAGTTGTATGTGAAATTCTCAAAATGTGAGTTTTGGCTCAAGTCTGTGGCTTTCTTAGGCCATGTTATGTCGGGAGATGGTATTCGGGTGGATACTCAGAAGATTGAAGCGATTAAGAACTGGACTAGACCAACTTCTCCGACAAAAATAAGACATTTTTTGGGTTTAGCAGGCTACTATCGTAGATTTGTTGAGGGTTTCTCTTATTTGTCAGCACCACTAACTAAGGTAACTCAGAAGAAGGCCAAGTTTCAGTGGTCTGAGGAATGTGAAAAGAGTTTCCAAGAGTTGACTACAGCACCATTTTTTACCTTACCAGATGGGATGGGAGACTTCGTGATCTACTGTGATGCATCCAGAGTTGGATTGGGTTGTGTGCTTATGCAGAGTGGGAAGGTGAAAGCTTATGCTTCCAGACAACTTAAGATCCATAAGACGAATTATTCGATTCATGATCTCGAGTTAGCAACGATAGTATTCGCACTTAAGATGTGGTGTCACTACTTGTATGGAGTGCATGTGGACTTATTCACTGACCACAAGAGTTTGCAATACGTGTTCAGTCTGAAAGAGCTCAACCTGCGGCAGAGGAGATGGTTGGAGTTGCTCAAGGATTATGATATGAGCATCCTCTACCACCTAGGTAAGGATAACATTGTTACTAATGCTCTAAGCAGGTTGTCTATGGTAGCACTACCCATGCGGAGGAAGAAAAAAGAGAATTGACTAAGGAAGTTCATAGATTGGCTCAATTGGGAGTGCAACTTGAAGAGAACAATGAAGGCAGGGTCAATGTTCAGAATGAGCCTGCTTCATCCTTAGTGTCAGAAGTGAAGGAAAAGCAAGACCACGATCATATTTTGTTCCAATTGAAAGAAGATGTTCACAAGCAGAAGGTGATGGTTTTCTCCAAAAGGGGAGATGGGGTGTTGAGATACCAGGGTAGAATGTATGTGCCTGATGTTGATGGTGTTCAAGATAGGATCATAGCCGAAGCTCATAGCTCCAAATATTTCATCCGTTTTGGTTCCACCAAGATGTACCACGACTTGAGAGAAGTTTATTGATGGAATAGAATGAAGAGGGACATTGTGGAATTTGTCTCTAAGTGTCCTAATTGTCAATAGGTCAAGGATGAACATCAGAGACCATGTGGATTAGCTAAGAACTTTGAAATTTCTGAGTGTAAGTGGGAGATGATCAACATGGATTTTCATCACTAGCTTACCAAGATACCGAAAGCAGTATGATTCGATATGGGTAATTGTGGATAGTATGACTAAAATCAGCCCACTTCTTAGCAGTCAAGACAACTAATATGGCTGAGGAGTATGCCCGACTATACATTCATGGGATTGTGAGATTGCATAGGGTTCCATTGTCCATCATCTCGGATAGACGAGATCAATTCACCTCTCAATTTTGGAGATCTTTTCAGAAAAGATTGGGTACAAAGTGAATCTAAGCACCGCCCTCCACCCCCAAACAGATGGACAGGCAGAGCACACTATACAAATGTTGGAGGATATGTTGAGAGCGTGTGTTATTGACTTCAATGGTAATTGGATGATCATCTGCCATTGATTGAGTTTGCGTAAAACAATAGCTACCATGCAAGCATTCAGATGGCCCCTTACGAGGCATTATACAGGAGGATATGTAGATCATCGATTGGTTGGTTTGAGGTTGGTGAAGCTGAATAGATTGGGACTGACCTTGTCCACTAGTCCATGGAGAAGGTGAAAGTCATCAGAGAAAGGTTGAAGATAGCGCAGAGTCACCAAAAGTCTTATATGGATGTGAGGAGAAGAGACTTGGAGTTTGAGGTGGATGATTGGGTGTATATGAAAGGTGTCACCTATGAAGGGTGTCATGAGGTTTGGTAAGATGGAGAAGTTGAGTCCACGTTTTATCATACCGTACTAGATTATGAGGAGGATTGAGAAGGTTGCCTATGAGCTAGACTTGCCTTCCGAGCTAGATGGAGCTCATTCGGTATTTCATATTTCAATGCTGACGAAGTGTTTGGGGGATCCTGCCTTGGCAATTTTGATTGAGAGTACGGGAGTGAAAGATAGCCTATCATATGAAGAAATTTTAGTATAAATCCTTTATCGACAAGTTTGTAAACTAAGGAACAAAGAGATAGGCTCCGTCAAAGTTCTATGGAGGAACTAATTCATTGAGGGAGCTACGTGGAAAGCTGAGGAATCAATGAAACTCAAATACCCGCACCTATTCATGCCGAATGATAATGATGTTGAAGGTAATGCCCCATCCTTAACGCTATTAAATGTCTCCTTTGATTGAGTTGATGTATTAAATCGATTCTATTCCCGAGTCTAAGACAGAGATAGATAAGTGATAGATAGTTGAGAGTTCGAGAGTTCCCGAGTGAGGAATGAGATGAATTTTGAGGTTACTCGTGCTTTTATTCTACCTTTACTCTTCATTAGAGGACGAATGATCCGAAAGGGGAGATGATGTTGTCACGCCCTAGGAGGGTACCCCAGACATAATCGGCACTCAGAGACTATTGCTAGTCCCCAAACGAACCATTTGGCTTCATCATATTCATTTATTCATTCATACATTCTACTAATTAGCGGAAGACATGAGGGAATAAATGGGCACATCATCACCTAGTCTCAAAATAATATTATAATAAAAGGCTAGTAGGAAGAACTAGCCCACAATCTTACATTAACATTCGACTCTAGTCTATGAAGCCTCCATCACTATCAGGTGGTACCAATGACAAACCCATGGCTACCTCAATCAAAATAAAGCTAAGCAAATCTAACTCAAAACCAAGATGGAAATAAAAGTAATGAATCCTCTGAAATAAGGGAAGCTCACCAGTTAGCTGAACGTCTCAAATCCTCAACGATACGCCTGTTGACGATCTCCGAATCATGTATCTACATCATGAGTGATGTAGTTCCAGCAGGGAATGTCAGTACTTGGAATGTACTGGCATTTAAAATAGCTTAATAAAATCGAAACAGTTAGAATAATATAACAATAACATCAATTCAACTCATCTCAACTCAGTAAAACATGCAAATTTAAAGTAAATCATGCTCTTTACAATGTACATTTAAAAAGAAAAGAATGACTGTTAGAAAATCTCATGCTCAATCAATGTTGCTTAGGAGTTTCTCTTAACCAACATTTATCCTATTGCGCCACCTTTAAGTTAGGTGGGGCACAACGAATTGGCATCGTTGCCACGCCCGTCCTAAATTTGCCATAGTAAAGTACATAGTATCTCCATCTCTCTCTCTCTCTTGGATCTAATGAGATTTGTCCAACTGTTGGGACAAAAATCGCTAGAACTACCTGCACGACTATCTTATGCTAGCAAACGCAGTTTTGGGATGAAACTCCTCACCCAACTCAGTGCTCAATAATGCTCCCAAGACTAAAACATGCACAGTTATCTATCAAATCAATCTCCTTTAAGACTCGTATCATCTATCACCATCATCTATCAATGAAATTATTATGAAAAAGTATATTTACACTGTCATCAATATGTACTCAATATATCATTAGACTCAATGCTTAATTCAATCAAAACTTATTAACATATCACGAGTTTCCTTAGAAAAGCTCATGTTTTACAAATAATCTCTGTATATCACCAAAACTCTCTCTCAAATCGTTATTCATGCTCAATAGTTATATTCATGAAACCCAGTAAAAATATGCTAAAAGAACTTATCAGTGTTTAACATGCTCAGTATGACCATCAAAACTCAGTCTTTAAAATAATGCATAAAAGTAACCATAGTCCTCAATTAGGGTTCATGTGAATAAAGACATGAACATACATTCAAACAATTATTCAACTTCAAGAAGATTGTATATGAAAAACTCATTAATACAATAGAAATTTAATTCAAGAATTAAATTAAGAAACTACTTTAGGAAATCATGTGTGTAAACTCAAGAACTTTCAACTCTCATCTAAGACCATCTATGGGATACATGGGAGAATAATCTCATACTTTTAGTTTAGCCTTACATACCTGGAAAGTTGATATCACAATAGAAATTTGATGAATGCTAGCTTTCTTGGAGAAAATCCTCAATCTCGGTAGTTCCTTTAAAGAGGAAGAACTTGGAAAGACATTAATTAAAGGGCTTCTCCTTGATTTTTGAATTCTTGACTTAGAATTTTTAGAGTTCTTGATGAAGAACCCTACATTCTTGAAAAAGAAGAATCAAGAAAGCCTTTCTTGGGGTTATTGAATTTGCCTTCTTGAAACCCTAGGTTATGATGTAAGATTCTATTTGAGATTCATGAATAGATAAAGAAATTTGGGTTGGGTAAATTGAAATTTATGAAGAATAACTCACCTTAAGGATGAATCTTGAAAGCTAATCCTAACTTGATGACTTTCTTGATGATTCTTGAGCGTTTATGTTTAGGAGGAAAAGGAGAGAATTTTGATTATGAAAATTGATGTTTTTATGCGTTTTAGGACCTTAAATAGACCCCCAAAGATTTTAGGATAAAAGTACCCTCAAAATAAAAAAAAAATATCATTACTTATCTAGTAAGGGTCCGAGTTTGGTCTGCGATGCGGAGCTGTCGCGGATCTTCGGACAGCTTTGTAGGTCTTCAGTAAAACGGTCATAACGTTTTACTCCAAACTTTGATTAAGGCGAAATTTGATGCATTAAAAAGCTAATTCAATTATCGTCGATTTGATATATTATGGGTTATTTAACTCATTATACTTTAGAAGATATTATCATTTGAAGTTGACCCTTTTATCGACTCATATGAAAACTTAGTTGCTAGAAATTCTTTGTACTTGGCTTGATGTAAAAGATCCCTTATGACTCTAAATCATATCTAATATACTTTAAATACTTAGGAATTAATCCAAGCATATATGTATAACCTAAAAATCATTGGTCCATCTAACTTTTATAAAATCTCACATTAGAACCACGACCTTATATCATCTCCAATTCTATTCTCACACTAAGAAATTGGCTTTAACATCTATGCTCAATTAAGAATTATAAATTAAAATCCTATATCATATGAAAGATGGCTCAATCTTAGCTAAAAAAAATTGGGGTGTTACATATTATCGAAATGCCCCTAAAATGTATCATGCGCATAATGCATCTTCCAAAGTTCCGATGGGAAATCCGAGACCAAATTTGCGATCAGCGCAGAAAATCGAGTGGGAAAATGGTCTCGATCCGATTTAAGAGCAATTGGGTTGAAAAATAATTTCCTCTAATTTCACCCGAAATAGTTCAATCCGCGCCCTTGGTGCCACCCGAAGGGGGCGTGGAGATACACTAAGTTTTTTTTTCAATTTTTGACGGGAATTAGAATTTCAAAAAAATTTGTAGAATACATTGGTTCGCGCGTTGGCGCGTCGCAGACCAGTGAACAAATTTTAAATTTTTTTCTTTTAATTCGGGAAGGGCCTTTTCATCATTCCCCATCCTATCCTGAGTCCTAAAACGTATTTCTAAAGTCGTTTATTATCGACTGAGGGTTTCTAATACCACTTTTCTTAAGTTTCTACGCAAGAATTCTTTGAGAGGGGAGACAGAAAGCTCTGAGGATTGAGGGTTTGAGTCCAAATTCTTTAAGAGGAGTTAGTATTTCGTCATTCCAGGTATATAAAGGCTACCCAAAATATGGAATTGTTTTCCCATGTACCCCCATGATTGAGTTAGGTTGATTAGTTGAAAGTAATGAGTCTTAACTATGATATCATTGAATATAATCTTGCAAACTATCTTTAATTTTTACATATTTTCTCAAATTGATGATTATCATACTTTGAATTAATTGTTTACATGTTTTGTTGTATGATTGTGTAACAACCCTTCATGAATACCTTGTTAAAGACTTCAAAAATAAACTTAGGAGTAATGTCTAGAGCCTTGACTATTTAGGTGTATTGATTGTTGTGGTCTGAGTCTTGAGATGAGTATAATGATGGCTGAAGTTGATGAAATTAATATCATAGAATTTAAACAAGAGTGAGATAGAATTTGAAAGGAAGATTCCATTCCTTTAGATGATCGAAAGTCAGATGAGATGAGTCCCCGTCTGAGGTTGGTTGGTTGTATAACCATCCTGATAATTGACAGACTTATGAGCATATCGAGTCCAAAGAGGAGTATTAGCACCGAAATGGGTAAGAGTGAGTCTCACTTGCACTCATTAACTACGTGGCCAGCATAAGAGAGGATTGGAATGTGAAAGCAGATATTTTCTTTGTCCCACAGAGGACTTGATAGACTTCTTTTGGATCCCAATAGACTCGTCCTTTACCCAAGGAAGGTACTAGGTGGATGTGGCAATGACATCTCTTCGTTGTATCATCACCGGCTCATAGGTGATGATTGACGGTTATAGAAACTCCCAGATAGGTTTTCTGTTGATAACTCTGAGGTTGATGTGATTGTATGATGTCTAGATGGATGCTGATGTGATAGAGTCCTGTCCTTACTTTGAGTTGAGGTTAAGTGATTGATGAGCTGATGTTATTTTATATTGTATAGCCTATATTGTTTATTTTAGCCTATTTTACATACAATACATTCCACGTACTAACGCTCTTTAGGCGCTGCATCATTTTATGATACAGATTCTGTAGACAGAGGACTTTAGCAGTCTAATCGTTGAGGTTCAGAGCTTCTTGATTTCAGATCGTGGTGAGTCCTCCCCTCCATTTAGAGATTGGTTATTTCTTTAGTTTTATTGAGTTGTTTATTGGACTGTGGTAGCCACGACATGTCATGGTAACTTCTTAGACAGTAGTTATAGAGGCTTCATAGACATAGACTGATGATGGCTGATGTCGGAGTTTCTTTTCCCCCTTTTTTCTTCTTTATACTGAGATCACCCTTTCATTCTTATTTCATATGATAGACACAATGATAGCATTATTGCCCATTGATAGTTCACTTGATCTATTAAATGTCTTTCGCTAATTTACTGATTGAACTAGTGTGATGGGATTAGGTGGTTCGCTTGAGGATTAGCAATAATTTTCGAGTGTCATTTACGCCTAGAGTACCCTTCCAGGGCGTGACAGTACAATTTCCATTTTTAACACTATTCATTTTTAAAGGTTTAGCTTGAATTTAATTATTGGAGATTATTGGAATTGTTGCCAAAAGATTTTATTTTAAATTTAAAGTTATTTAACAAATTTTGAAGCAAAAATATGTTTGTAAATTTCTATATAGCATGTTATGATTTTTACTATTTGATCATAAATCTTGATAGTTCAACAAAAGTCATTTCCTACGATTTTATTTAATGATTTCAAAATTTATATAATAACATCAAAAGGTCTTATTTGTACTAATTACACTTTTTATGGTAATCTCCATTTCAGTAATGTTCAGTTATAAAATTGTTCAGTTAAACGATGTCAAGTAATGTTCAATAGCATAACTGATAATTGTCATTTGTCTGTCTAAATTTTCAATGCCTGGGATTTAATAAGTTTTGTTTTATACAATTAAAAATATTAAATCTATTATGAACAAATACAATAAAATAGCTCAAAGTTAACTGTGTCTGATTTATTAATTATAATGTGTTTAATTTGTCAATTTTAAGTAGCAAAATTTAAATAATTTTAAATTTTTACTCCAAAATAAATTATAATATATATTTATATAATAGTAAATCGCCTCATTTTTTCTATGTAAATTTAATACGAAAAGAAATAATTAGTCTTGTTAAAATTAGTAGTAATCCTTTCTTGGTAGAGTAAACTGAAACTCAATTGGTGGAAAAAATATAAGAATAATTTATAATTAATTCTATGACAATAATTTTTCATAAGTGTTATCGCATTGCACGAGACAACAGAGAATAATTATATTATTAACAAGTATAAATTTAAAAAAGAATTTTTAAATAATGATAACTAGATTTATATGAGAATAACACAAATTCTTTTGGCACAATAATTTTTAATTAAAAGTTCACAGCAACAAAAATTATGAAAATATTTAAATAAAAAAATCTACATTCTAAATAGGAAAAATTACTTGGATGAGTATTTTTGAAAATAAATTACTGATTTTAGCGATACTTTTTATATATCATCATTTATAACAATAAATACTAATATTATGATAATTTATACTTGTATTAAAAATGAATTATGCATGCAATATAAATATTTTTAAGTGCTTAAAAATGTATTGTGCTTATTTCATAGAAAATTAACACAATGTGTATAAAAGAATTCTTTTATTTAATTTAACATAAATTTCATTAATTACAATGGACCTTTTCAAGGGTGTAGGACCTTTTACAAAGTCGGGACAGTGTTTACAAAGTTGAATGTATTTTATGTAAACCG
>JAPFFP010078251.1:0-22874 GCA_026153255.1 Solanum medicagineum | reverse complement strand
CTCTTGGGGTAGCTCTAGTTCATATGCAACCTGCCCGAACTTCTTAATAATTTTATATGGCCCTATGTAACGTGGGCGCAGTTTTCCTTTCTTACCAAATCTCATAACCCCTTTCATTAGAGACACCTTTAAAAATACCCAATCCCCTATTGAGAATTCCAGACCTCTCCTCCTAGCATCCGCATATGATATGTCACGACTTTGGACTGTTTCTAGCCGCTGCTGTATTACCTTAACTTTTTCCATGGCTTGTTGTACTAGATCTGGCCCAAGCAAGGAGGTTTCACCCACTTCAAACCATCCCATTGGTGATCTACATTTCCTCCCATACAAAGCTTCATAAAATGCAAATCTTGATATTCGTGCGGTAGCTGTTATTATAGGCAAATTCAATAAGTGGCAAATGCTCCACCCAACTACCTTTAAAGTCCAATGCACAAGCTTGCAAGATATCTTCAACTGTCAAAATGGTGCGTTCTGCTTGACCGTCTGTTTGAGGGTGAAAATCTGTACTCAAATTCACTTGTGTCCCTAAACTCCTTTGGATGGACTTCAAAAACTTTGCAGTGAATTGAGCTCCTTGGTCAGATATAATGAAGATTGGGACTCCATGTAGCCTGACTATCTCTTTGAGGTATAGCTTGGCATACTCTTCAGCTGTATAATCACTCCCGACTCACAAGAAGTGTGCTGACTTTGTGAGTCTGTCAACTATTACCCATATAGAGCCAAACTTTTGAAATGAGCGAGGCAACCTGGTAACAAAATCCATATTGATCATATCCCACTTCCATATTGGAAGCTTTATACACTTCATATAACCTCCTGGCTTCTACTTTCACTTGTTGGCAATTTGGACATTGAGCCACAAACATTGCAAGGTCCTTTTTCATGCCTCCCCACCAAAACATTCCCTTCAGGTCATGGTACATCTTAGTTGATCCTAGATGTATGGAATATCGGGAATGATGGGCTTCTTCCATTATCCTTTTCCTTAGCCTATTGATATCAGGCACACATAATCTATTTTGGCAATAAAGTACTCCATTTTGTGTAATTTCAAAGCCCTTCACCGTACCCTGACTCACCTTGTCCTTAAGTCGTCGTAAAACAGGATCTTCGAACTATTTTGCCATTTTCTCTAAAGTAACCCCCATAATAGACAACACTTTATACACCTCATCAATGAAACCTTGAGTATCTTCATCTGTTTTTGACCCATAGAACTCAGGTGAGCTCATTCTAGTAACATCTCTCACCCTAGAGGCCGGAGTAGGAGCATGAGGAGCTTCGGCCCCTTGGTTAATTTGGTTGTCCATGGCATGACCTCACATTGTAATAGCATCCCCGAAATCTTCATGAGCCAATACCCCATCTTGAGGAGCTTGAGGAGCGGGAGGAGCCAATTATTCCTCGGGTGTAGGGCTTTTCTTCCTCTTTGAATCAACATAATCTAGAATAGGAAGGAACATTCGTTAGGGGAAAACCTTACTTTAACTTCTATAGCACGATATAGATTATGAAGATGGGAAACATTTCCTAAAACGCCTCATAGCCCCCTACTCATAGTTGTGGTGCACTTCACAACGATGAATAAAACTCTAATCGATGTGGTGTGTTGGCTTTCGAGGACCATCAACAACCTAGTTTTCTGATACTAAGTTTGTCATGACCCAAGCCTAGGGTCTAGACATGACATGGTGAATAGGAACTCGAAGGGACCCAAACAAGCCTCTTAGCATATCAATTACACATCCTTGGTCACGGAAGCAAAGTAAACAACAACAAGAATAATAAAAAGGGAAATTGGGACTAAGGAAAGTCTTGACATTTATAAAGCATAAATATTCAAAGCTCAAAGAAGAGATACATCAATTGTTCCAACAACACCTCTAAACATAGATAAAGTGGGGGCCAAGACACTTTCCGGGCTCACCTTCATAATCAAAGATCAACATAGAGAAATAACATAAGCAAGAGTAGCATAGCTAGTGTCCGTGAACTTGAGGATACACCAAAAGCTTATCTTCAAGATACCAAAACTAGCCACATGGAGGATAATTATGACGTGCTCCGGTTCCTACATGGTAACATCATGTAAGCATAGAGTATGTATTAATATGTTTGAATATACTAAGTATGTAGGATGCAATGTAACAAGGCATAAGTATAAGCAATGGACAAGTATAATAACAATATGGTATGCATGATCAATGCTTGAAGTAAATCATGCTTGTAAAACATATAGCTTAAGGATATAGATTTCATGTGTAGGAAAAGACCACCATCGTAGACCAAGCATGCTATTACTTGGAATCCAAGGCATACCACCCCCTCGGAAGGTGAATGAGGTATCTACCCCTCAACATGGTAGATGCGCGTAGCATCTCACCCCCCATCAAAATGGTCAAGGTGTATACCCCTCAACATGGTAGATGGGCGTAGGATCCCCCATCAAAGTGGTCAAGGTATATACCCCTCAACATGGTAGATAGGCATAGCACCCCATCAAAGTGGTCAAGGCATATCACCCCCTCAACAAGTGTGGTCAACTTGCAACACTATAGATACTTTTCATGAATACAATACATACATACAATCCCTTCATCATCATAGAGTGACTTAACTTGTAACCATATCATAGACCATCAATAACCCAAGAATTTGGGCCAAGACATTTTATCAAACACTTGGTGGGTGAGTAATGCTAGTTCAAAATCATGCAATACAAGAGTGAAACCATATGATAAAACTCAATGTAAATCAACCCACCAACACATAGTAAAATACTTATGCAAGATACCTTGAAACCCTCACTAAATCTCAAATAGATCATAGATTCGTAGCTCAAAACATGAATAAACAGTCAACATTTTAAGAAACCCCAACATAGTTTATAATCAATTTCAATTGAAAGAATAGTAGAAGAATGGGACCTATTATGGGACATACAATGCATTACAGACATATGATCATTACACTTCAACCGGGTTATTCTATTCCATGCCCAAAGATAATCCAACTTGAGAACATGCAATTTACATGAAAAGGAAAGTTGGGCACCATGGGTGAAGAACCCAATTGTTGAAACCCACATGCCTCAAATTTGGGGATTTCCTTGATTTAGATTGAAGGAGAACTAGAAGCTTGAATGAAGTTCTTGAGATCCGGAATTGAGTTTTGGACACTTGAATTTTTGATGAAATATTCATCTAAGTGTTAGAGAGGGTTTTGAGAGTGTCTTGAGTGATATAGAGTTGAAAAACGGCTAAGTATAGGTGTTTTTACGCATAGGAGGGCATGGGCCCAAGACCCCAATGCCATAGGCTGAAATAGGATTTTGGAGGAACAAATAACACTTATTCGCGCCTCCGGCGCGTCTAGCTAGGGCACGAATCGTCTTTGGAATCCGAAAAATTTAGAAAATTAAATTTTTGCTACTGGTTCTCAAAAATCAGGGCAATACCCATTTCCAAATCAATTTTGCCCCATGATCACAAATATGAAGTCATATTTTTTATATCATGCACGAATTTCAAGATATATGGAAATTACGATTACGGCATTTTCGAGGCACATGTTTGGGCATTTTGGGGTGCTTCACAATCCATCCAAAGAATGACATCAAAATCCACCATATCTGATTCAACAAAATGACAAGGCACGATTTTATGCAAAATGAACACGAGATAATTTCTGTAGACTCTTTTTGCAACAATGGAATCACCAACGGGGGTAGACACTTCACATAAGGTTCACTCAACAATTCGAGGCTAACATGGAGCTTTTTGCCAACACAAGGAGTAATAAAAGAAAGAGTGGTACCCGGGTCTATCAAAGCATACACATTAAAATCAAAAATCTTTAACAAACCAGTGACGACATCGGGCACCTCATTTACCCCTTGTCTCCCTTGAAGTGCGTAGAACCTATTTTGCCTTAAAGCACCCCCTTGTTGGCCTTCTCTCCCCTTTGGACTCGCATTTGCACCTTGTCCTTATGGACGACCATCAATACATTTGTTTTGAGCACGTGGACTATCAATCACCTTATGACCCACCTCACCACAATCATAGCAAGCATTAGTATGCTTCAAACATGGGCCATTAGGGCTCCTACCACAACTTTGGCATATAGGGTTGTCATTAGAAAACCTTTTATTGTGAGCATTGGAAGACCCTTGGCCTTGGAACTTGTGGCCTTGAGGAAACCGGCCACTCTTGGATTTTTGGAATCCACCTTCCAAAAGAGCCTTCTTAGACTCACAACTTCTTCTTTTTCTAAGCTTTTCACCCTCTCTTTGTTTGGCATATGTCGTGAGGCAGGACAAATCCATATCACCTACTAACATGGTAGTACAACACTCCTCGTCAACCAAGTCAAATACACCCAACACAAATTTGTTCATCCTTGACCTCGACTCGGCATCCAATTATAGGACATACTTGGAGAGTTGGTTGAACTTGAAGGCATACTCCCTTACACTCATATACCCTTAATTTAGATTCATAAATTTCATCATCTTTGCCTCCCTTGGATTAATAGGAAAGAACTGGTTGAGAAATGCCACTTGAACTCTTCCCAAGGGATAGCATTACCATTCCCCTTCACCATCTTCCATTGAGTGAACCACATTTGGGTCACCCCTTTGAGTTGGTAGGCCACCAACTCTGCCTTTTGCTCCAAATTAACCCCCATAATGGACAACACCTTATACACTTTATCAATGAATTATTGAGGATCCTCATCCACCTTGGACCCATGGAGCTCCGGTGGATTCATCCTTATAAAATCCCTCACTCTTGAGGCCGGAGTAGAAGCATAATGGGATTAAGCAACTTAGTTGATTTGGTTGATCATAGCATGATCCAACATGGTGATAGCATCCCGGAACTCTTCATGGGCCACTCCCCCATCTTGAGGAGCGAGAGGAGCCGCTTGCTCCTCGGGTGAACAAGTTCTCCTTAGACTTCCTCTTGGAGTAGGCATGATCTAGAATAGCAAAGAACATTCGTTAGAGGAAAAAGCCTTACCTTACTTCTAAAGCATGACATAGATCATGGAGAAGGGAAACATTTCCTAAAATGCCTTATAGCCTCTCCCTCATAGTTGTGGTGCACTTCACAACCATGAATAAGACTCTAATCGACACGGTGTATTGGATTTCGAGGACCATTAACAACCTTGTGCCTAATACCAATTTTGTCACGACCCAAGTCTAGGGCCTAGACATGACACAATGAATGAGAAACTCGAAGGAACCCCAACCAAGTCTCTTAGCATATCAATCACACATCCTTGGTTGCGGAAGTAAAATAACATCAATAAGCCATATAAATAAGGGCAAAGGGACTAGGGGAAGTCTTGATATTTATATAACATAAAAGAGTCAAAGCTCAAAGCATAAGTACATCAATTATTCCAACAACATCTCTAAACATAGATTGGAGCAGGGGCCAAGACACTCTTCGTACTCACCCTCATAGGGCCAAGACACTCTTCATACGCACCCTCATAGTATCAAATGTTTAGCATATGGAAATAATAAAAGGCAAGAGTAGCATAGATAGTGTCCCCGAACTTGAGGACCTACCAAGGCTTATCTACAAAGCACCAAACTAGCCACGTGGAGGATGATCAAGAGGTGCTCCAGTTCCTACATGATAACATCATGTAGGCATAGAGTATGCGTTAGTACATCTGAATGTACTAAGTATGTAGGATGCAATGCAATAAGACATAGGCAACATAGTCAAAATGCATAATCATAAGCAATGGATAAGTATAATATCAATATGGCATGCAAGATTAATGCTTGAGGTAAAACATGTTTGTAAATCATACAACTTGCAAATATAGATTACATATGCAGGAAAAGACCATATCAACATAGCCCAAGCATACTATTACTTGAACTCCAAGGCATGCCACCCCTTGAAAGGTGATTGAGGTACATACCCCTCAATGTGGTAGTACGGGCATGCCACCCCCCGAAAAAGTGATTGAGATACATATCCCTCAATGTGGTAGTACGGGTATGCCACTCCACGACAAGGTGATTAATGCCACCCCCCCCCCCCCCCCCACGGAAGGAGGGACCAAAACACCCACCCCGGGGGACGCAGGGCCCGCCCCCCCCCCCAGTCTATGAAGTCTTGCCGCCCCCCCCCCCCCCCGACAAGGTGATTGAGGTACATACCCCTCAACGTGGTAGTACGGGCATGCCACCCCCTGACAAGTTGATTAAGGCTTGTCAACCCCTCAACAAGACGATTGGACATGTTATCCCCCTATAAGGTGTGGTCAACTTGCAACACCATATATACTTTCTATAGATTCAACACGTACATACAATCCCTTAATCATCATAATGTCAGTAGACTTGTAAACCATATAATAGACCATCAATAACCCAAGAATTCCTTGTCAAGACATTTTATCAAACACTTGGCGAGTGTATAATACTAGTTCAAAATCATGCAATTCAAAAGTGAAATAATATGGGAAAACTCAATGTAAATCAATCCACCAACACAGAGCAAAACGCTCATATAAGATATCTTGAAATCCCTCATCAAATCTCATAACAAATCATAGTTCCATAGCTAAAAACATGCATAGTCAATCAACATTTCATAAAACCCCAAGAAGGTTTATATTCAAAATTCATAATAAGAGATACCCACAGATAATCCAACTTGAAAACATGCAATTTTCATAAAAAGGATGGTTGGTCACCATGGCTAAAACAACCCATTGATTGAAACCCACATACCTCAAACATGAGTTTCCTTGGTGTAGTATTGAAGGAGATTTGAAGATTGAATAGAGTTCTTGAGATGCGGAGTTAAGCTTGAGACATTGAATTTGGATGAAATATTTGGGTAAGTGTTAGAGAGGGTTTTGAGAGGGTCTTGAGTGATACAGAGTTGAAAAATGGCTAAGTATAGGTATTTTTACATATAAGTGGGCATAGGGCTATGACTCCAAGGCCCTTGGGCCGAAACATAATTGTAGGGAAAAATTGAAACTGATCTGCACCCCTAGCGTGTCACGGCTAGGGTGCGGGTCGCCATAGGAATTCGTAACTTTTTGAAAAAAAAAATTTCTAAGGGTGCTCTAAAATTGGGTTTATACCCCTTTCCCACTCTCTCTGCCCCTTGATCACGAATATGAAGTCAAATTTTTTATATCACGCATGAATTTTGAGATATATGGAAATTACGATTATGAGCATTTCTGAAGCACATTTTTGGGGCGTTTTTGGGGAGTTTCAATAACTGAAGTGTTTTTTGATCTTTTTTCTTATAGTTAGAATTGTTTTTACTATTTTCTTGTTGTTTTTGCTGTTGAAATATAGGTGTCAAGATGAAGGATGATGGGAGTTTCCATGGTGAGAATATTGGAGATGCGAATGATACGCAAGGTGTTAACTGGGACCTAGTGGGAAGCACAGGTGCTATCCAACTAACCCCCATTGGCTGGAGGAGTTAATTTTCACGCAACAAGTACTATGTTGCAACTCCTCCAGCTGAAGATATTGTTTTGAGGACTTGGCCACGGAGATCATCATGAACACCTTAGGAACTTGTTTGATGTTTGTCTCCCATTAAATTTCAGGGGAGTGAGCCAAGAAGCCATTAGATTGAGGCTCTTTTCATTTTCCATCACCGGAGAGGCAGTGAGGTGGCTAGCTAAGTTACCATGTGATTCTATCACTTCATGGGAGGAGCTGCAAAATTTATTTCTTGAAAGATTTTTCCCTCCCTCGAAGATTATAAAGTTGAGAAGAAGTATTGAGAACTTCAAGCAGATTGAAGGCGAGCCATTGCATGAGACATGGATTTTATTTCAAAAACTGTTACTTCAATGCCCCAATCATGGAGTTCCGAACCATATGCTATTGCAATACTTCTATATAATCCTCAATGCAGTTAACAAAAGGGTAGCTAACCAGCTAGTGAGAGGATGACTAATTACATAAACATTCACTAAAGCTTGTGACCTACTAGATAGCATGACAAGAATTTATCGAGCATGTTACACGAGAGATAACATGGTACCTTCAGGGAACATGGGGTCCATCTAAGGACCAGTTCGCTAAAGATCAAGATAGGGATGAGAACATGGCTAAGATGTTAACTCAGCTTGACCTCTTAACTAAGCATATTATGAGAGGAAATCATAAAGTGTAAATGTTGTGGGAGCTGCTAGTGATATGATGTTTAATGGTGCACCATTTGAAGGTGGTTACAATGAGAAGGTACATCATCTGGGCAACCAAATAGTGGGTTCTCAGCTAGCTTTTCCAAGGCCACCCAGAAATTAAGGTTGGAACAATAACACCGAATGGTGAGATCATGCATGGCCTGACCAACATCAAGTTGGGGGTTGGAGAAACCTTGATGGGATGGGAGATAGGTATGTTCTACCCCATGATAGTGTAAGAGCTGTTGACCCTGTTGTGAATCCAGAGAATCTTCGGACTGAAAATATGCTCACCCGAATCTTGAGCATGGTAGAAGACTCGATAAAGTCTTGAATGAGAACAAGTCTGACTTTTAACAGTTGAGTCAAATAGTGACATCACATTCAGCTTATATTAAGCTCTTGGAAACTCAACTCGGAAACATATCAACACATCTGAATCAGCGTCCAAAAGGTGGTTTATCTAGTGACATGGTGGCCAATCCTAAGGGCAATGATCAAGCAATGCTTATACATTACTACTCATAGTGGCAAAGTGGTAGAAGGCACAAAACCATAGCTTGTTGTTAAAAAGGACCAGAATGAAGCGGGAGAAGATGAAGGTGCAGTGACTGTTAAAATTGATGAGTATGTAGGTAATGATGAAGGTTGTGATGCTCTTGGCAATCCTGAGAATGAAAAACAAGAGAAAAGTAGGGACGGTGTTGTTAATGTCAAGAAAATATTTTCCCAAAAATTCAAGTCCAACTGTGAGGTTAAAAACACCTTAGGTCAAGATTAATCCTCCCTTTCCTCAGATATTGAAGAAGAATGAGGAAGAGGCAAAGTTTCAGAAATTCCTCTCTATGTTCAACTCATTGTCGATAAATGTTCCACTTATCAAAGCATTAATCGAGATGACAGGTTATGCTAGATTCACGATGGATTTGGTCACAAAGAAGCAGACTCTTAAGTATGAGACAATTGAGGTGTCTCACAATTGTAGTGCAATCTTAACACAAAAGTTTGAAGTGAAGAAACAAGACGCAGGTGCATTAACTATCCCATATTGATTTCTCTCTTGTAGTAATTGGTTTATTTGTACATTGATTATTGCAACCCCTCCCCCCTTTTCAGGAAGTAAGTTGGTTAACCACTCAAATTGCGATCATTGAATTCGTTTGAGTCTACGTATACCCTGTGGGTTCGACCCTAACCTTGGTTAGGTTCTATTTCTTGACAGCAACTATTTTATCCTCTATAAGGAGGTGTAACTTGGGAGACATCAAGATTTTGGTGCCGTTTCCTAGGAATACGGCTAGACTTAGTTAATTCATAGTAACTTTGGTGTTAATATTTATTTCCCATATTTTACTTTTGTTTGTTGTTTTCTTCTTTTTCAGGGTGTAAGTGTAGTGTATGCCTGACACCCAGAGTTAAGGAAATTCCTTAACTCCATTTTATCCAGAGATCTAGAGAACGTTGAGGAGAATAGCCTAACATAACGCCAATAACGCCGCCAATGCAGCTTTGAACAAGAACAATAATAAGAATGCTAATAATGAGAACCCACCTCCTCTTGAGCATATTTCTCCACACCCTCAGGACTATAATGCTAATGCTTAGCAGTGGAATAAATACAGGCTAAATCCTATGGCTCTGGAGGTGACTGGAGGTATTGTGTTGCCACCATTATCGGTAGATATGAATTTTACAATCTCGAGTATATTGCTTCAGATGCTGCAGAGCCGTGGGCAATTTGCGAGCTTACAATTGGAGGATCCTCATAGCCATCTACACAATGTCACATTTGTTGGCAAGAGTGTGATGGAATACTAAATCTGTCTATGGATACTGTGGGACTTCGTGTCTTCCTATTGTCTCTTATAGTCAATGCAGCATTATGGCTATCTGAGCTCCGACAGAGTTCGATCACTAGATGGGTAGACTGGCAGAAGGCCTTTTTGGAGAGGTACTTCCCTAGATCGAAGAAGATCAAGTTGAAGGACCAGATCAACAACTTTGAGTAACTTCCTGGTAATTTGATCGATACTACTTGGGAGTGGTTCACCAAATGCTTGAGGAGTGTTCCAAACAACAATATAGTTGATGATGCCTTGGTGGAGATCTTCTACGGTGCCCTTGATAAGAATAGTCAAGCTTGTGCTGACACTATCATGGGGGGCATGTTCTTGGATCAACCATTTGCAAGGATCGTAGAGCTAATGGAAAGAGTGGTCAAGACTAATCATGCATAGGGGCAGAGAGACAGAGCACCCACCAAAAGTCCATGCTTTGTCAGTGTTGGTCTGGAGCAAGCAAAGACCAATGAAGAAATCATGTAACAGCTTGGCCAGATTCACACAGGTATGAAAGGGATGATGAAGTAGAACCAAGAGCAAGTAGATGCAGTGGTTCATCAACCTCCATGTGCACCTATGCATGATGAGCCTTATTATGAGGAGGACGCATGTTTATTTACTGATCATGCGGGTGGTTTTTGGACCAACGCCCAAGGGTCAAATCATAACTATCGGCACCAAGGTCAAGGAAACCAAGGTCAAAACTTCAACAGAGATGAAGCTTATAGGGAAAACTGGGAGGATACTAAGATATGAATAGGGGTCTAGAGAGAGATACAGATAGGGGTTACAGAGAAGGCTTCATAAATGGTCCTTATGTGCCACTACAAAATTGCAATGTAGGTGCAAGCAGTTATGGAAAAGAGGAGATGTTTGATCGCCTGTTGAAAAAAGCTGACACAGGACGAGACTCTTAGGGGAATAAAATCTAAGATTTCTAATATAAATCAGAAAATTAAGTCTCACTCTGTGACTGTCAAATAGTTTGAACAACGATTAGTCAAGTGTTGATTCAACTTAGTCAGCGTCAGAGGGGTACCCTACCTAGCAACACAATTCAGAATCCTAAAAATGAAAGGTAGTTTATGGGGGTTACTACTCGAAGTGGTAAGAGCAACATTGATCCTCCCATGCCAGTTGATGAGGAAGATGTTCGAGAGGAGATGGTTGCAGCCAAAGAAGCAGAGATAGAGATGATCATGGAAAGGATGGGGTGAGTGAAGCTATTGATGCACCATAGAAGTTAAAGCCTATAAATTCCTAGGCCTCCTCCTCCCTTCCCTCAAAGAATCAAAAAGAGGGAAAAGGAAGGCAAATTCATGCATTTTCCCTCTATGCGAAAATAACTCTCCATCAACATCCCTCTCATTAAGGCATTAAAGAAGATGTCAGGCTATGTTAAGTACATGAAGAACCTGGTCAATGAAAAGTGCACTGTGACTCAGTAGCTCTCCTAAGAGCTTCAGTACTGCAGTGTTATTGCTAAGAGGTCCTTGGTTCAGAAGCAAGAAGATCCCGGTGCTTTCACCATACCCTATACCATTGGAGATGTGGAGTTTGGAAGGGCACTATATGATCTAGGTACCAGCATTAATCTAGTGCCTCTTGCAGACTTCAAGAGCTTAGATTGGGAGCCCCTACTCTAATGAGCATACGATTATTGATGATGGATCTCATGGTGAAGAAGCTTGTGGGGATTCTTTATGATTGCTTGTCAAAGTTGAATAGTTCATATTCCCCGGACTTTGTGATCCTAGAGTGTGAAGTAAAATTCGATGTCCCAATCACCATAGCAAGACTGTTCCTAGACACTGGGCAAGCACTAATGGATATGAAAGCCAACCAACTCAAGTCTAGATTGAACAATGAAGAGGTCATCTTTAATATATATCAACACATGAAGGAACCAGATGATCTGAAGAACAAAGTCCAGGCAATCGGTAAAGTCTAAGTAACAAATTTGTCCAAGTCATGCCTCGACAATAAATCAGGTGCTACTTGGGAGGCAACCCAAGGTTTTTGATATACTGGTGTAGTTAAAGGTTTATTTTCAGTTTTTGGATTCATATGTAGTGTATTTTCTTGTACTTTGATTGTAATTTTGGACACTGGACTGGTTGTATGTAGGGTAACAACGTGTTTTATGAAGAATATGCAGGTACAGGGCTAAGTCAGCCATTTTTGGCTAGGAAGAACAAGGAAGAGTCTCTACCACTTGTTTTATGGGCCGTAAAATAGTTTACGACTCATACACCATCTCATAGAGATTTCCAGTGAGCATAAAAATTATGCACCCAAGTCCATGAGCCAACTTTATGAACCATAGATAAATCTTTGAGTCATGAATGGGGCTCGTGGACCCTAGGTAAGTTCCCTAAAAATTTTCTAAGTGTTGAGGGTTTTGCGATCAACTCTATGAACAATATATCACTTTATGACTAGTTGACTGGTCCGTGAAATCCAGTCCTAAAATCTAGGGTTTGGATGTTCTACGAAACCATGGTTTATAGGTCGTAAAACACTCAAAAACCTATAATTGGGGTTTCGTAGAATCCAGGCCCATTAACTTTCAGTTGACCTGGTCAAGGTATAAATAATGGGGTCGAATTATTTTGACCCCATTTTAACCTAAATTACAAATATACCCATCCATCCCCATCCCCACAAGAATCCGACCACCGATGGTGGTCATACACTTATTTTTTGGCAAATTTCTAGCAACCTAGGGTTTAGTGCCTATTCACCTCCTTCATCTTCTATGACTTAATCACACCTATTCATAAGTTTTCAATTAATTCAAAACCTTTAATTTGCCTTGTCTTGTATGATTGAATTGGAAAATATGTTGGGAATGGTAGTTTAGACATGAAATTCATATGTGATGTTAATATGTGTTAATTGACTTTGGGTTGCCCATGTATGAACGTTTGTCTAAATCTTAATTTGGGTACTTTTGCCTTGTTTGAATGTTTTGAATAGTTTTTCGTGCCTATCAAATCACCCCCATGTATGTTGAATTGGTATTGTGTGAAAATCGATGGGTGATGATATAGGTGTGTGGATTTTGTTGAAAATTGCTATATGGGATAGGAATAGTTGGGGGAACATGTTTCATCATTTTCGATGGGGTATATGTGTTGTGAACATATTAGAGGTCTTGGTTGTGGTATGAGAATCATGTGAATATGTGCATTTTTGCTTTGATGCTGGTAAAATACTTGTTGAAAAAGTTTTTTAGGGTCCGTCATAATGGGCTTAGAAACTCAGGTAACTAAGTTTTCTTATTTACGAGTGGCTTTTATGCCCGTGGATTATTTATGAGTCATAATTGCCCCTCGTACAAGATTCTAGAAACTTGAAGTTTTTGAATATCCATCAGATGATACCTTCTACGAGTCGTACATCACTTTACCGCTTAGATAAGTCTCGTAGATCCTTGCCTTGAATAGATTTACTCACTGGAAATCTCTACGACCCAGTCTACAACTCATAAACCACTTTACTAGTCGTACCTGTTCTTGTAGACTTTTCAAGTGACAAAAATTATTTGAACCCCTATTTCATGAAAGCTCTTCACGGCTTGTAGTACCCACTACGGCCCATAAAGATGCTTTTATTAGACCCTTCTACAACTTCAGCTGAAATATTTTTGCATTGCAATTTCTAATTTGTGGGCTAACCAAGGTGCGTAAATGTTCATGTTTCACGTACTATGGCCCCAAAACCCAAATGTGATCAGATCCTAGCCTTACGAAGGAGTCTCAGAGATGAGTCTTCAGATGAAGAGCAAACACCAACTCCGAGCGGATCAGTAGAGGAGGTCGAGCTTGTCTTGAGGAGATTAAGACAGGGGTAGCAGACATGACAGGCTCGAGAGCGTGAGCGAATAAGGGGTTCTAGCCCCTCCGAATAGAGTGCTACTACTGAGCAGACTACCCCACATGAGGAGGGTTGCCAGACTCAGCCACACACCGACGCTTAGGCGCCCAGGTATGATTTTTGACCCCTTTATGTTTTATTTTGCTCTTATTTCATGCATTAGGGACAATGCACATCATTTTTAATGGGGTGTGGGTAGTTATGGGCCTCAATGAAGTTTGAGTAGCTTGGGTCCATAACTACCCTAATTTTTTATCCCAAGTTTTTCTTGCATATGTTCTTTTTCCCCGTGGATAATTACTTTTTGTTGAACTGGCATGTTTAGGATGTTGAGATAGTGTTTGTAGAATATTGTACTAATACTTGTGGCATAGTTTGTATTTGTGATTAATTTTGAAAAAGATCATACCCACCAAAGGTTTTGATTAGCAGTCTAGATAGCAACCATGCATGTTTAGGTGTGTGACAATATTTGTTCTTCTAAGTGAGGATAAATTGAGATATAAATCATAGTCTGAAAGTCTTTTGTTGATAATGGTAGTTAGTGCCATGTGAATGTGTAACACCCCGTGAAATTTTTGTAACGCCCCCAAAAAATATATCATGCGCACAACACGTCTTCCAAAGCTCCGATGGGGAATCCGAGACTGGATTTGCGATCAGCGCGAACTTACACTTTTTTGTTTTTATAAATTTTTTATGGGAATTTAATTTCCGAAAAGATTTCGAAAATGTACTGGTCCGCGCCCCTGGTGCGTCGCGGACTAGCACATCAGTTTTTTTTAAAACAAATTCTTTTAATTATGAAAAGGGTATTTTGGGTATTTCTAACCCATTTTTAAGTAAAAAAAAAACATGTTTTAACCCCTTTAATTCATGCAAAGGGCTCCAAGAAACCATATTTTTTAAGTCTAAACTTGCTTTCTGAGAGAGGAGAAGAAGAAAGAACTAAGGATTTCAAGTGAGCTCTCAATCCTTTGAAGAAGACTTGGTAATTCGTTACCCCAGGTATGTAAAAGCTATCCAGAACATGGGATTGTTCTTCCATGTGCCCCAATGTATAGATTAGGTTGGTAGTTGATCGTTGATAGGTTATGGATTGAGTTTCTTGAGGAATTTCTTGATATTTATCTTTAACTCTTATGTATTATTTCAAATTGATGATCATCATACTTTAAATTACTGATTATATGTGTTATTGAATGATTTTATGCTCATTCTATGTAACTCCCTATTTCAGACAATAATAATGAGCTTAGGGTGATGTTTAGAGCCTTGACTGTATACAGATGTGATGAGTTCTGGGGTTTGAGTCTTGAGGTGAGTATTGTTATGGCTAAAGTAGATAAAGTTGATATTCTTGAGGTTTAAATGAGATTGAGAGAGAGTTTGAAACAAGAATCGATTTGTTGAGTTGATAGAATGATAGATGAGATGAGGTCCCTGCCTGAGAGGGGGTCCTAGGAGGAGTATTAGCACCGAAATGGATAAGAGTGAGTCTCACTCACACTCATTAACTACGTAGCCAGCGTAGGTGAGGATTGTACCGTGAATACGGATGTTTCCTTTGTCCCGCAGAGGACTTGATAGACTTCTTTTGGATCCTCGACAAACTCATAATTTACCCCGACAAGGTACTGGATGGATGTGGCAACGACATCTATTCGTTGTATCATCACTGGCTCATAGGTGATGGTTGTCAGTTATAGAAACTCCCAGATAGGTTCCTTGTTGATAGCACTCTGAGGTTGATGTGATTTTTTGATTTCTTGATGGATGGTAAGAAGATAGAACCCTGTTCTTTACTCTGAGTTGAGGATGAATGATTGATGAACTAATTTCATATATATTTTTTACTTTAGCATGTTTTACATATGGTACATTCCACATACTAATGCCCTTTTGGCATTGAATCATTTTATGATACAGATTCTGTAGATAGATAACTTCAGTAGGCTAATCGTTGAAGTTCGCAGATTTCCAGACAGAGACTTGGTGAGTCCTCCTTTGCTCTTGGGGGACATCTTTATCTTTTCATTTACTCTTGATTATTTCATTAAACTGTGGTAGCCATGGCTTGTCATGGTACCATCTTAGAGGATAGCTATAGAGGATTTATAGACATAGATAGTTGATTGTTGATGTCGGGATTGATTATTTCCCATCTCCTTTCTATTGTGATACTTCCTTCGTACTTTATATGATAGTGATTGTGATAGCCACTGATAATCTATTATCCTCTTCATATCTTTTGCATATGAGTTGATTGAACGAATGCAATGAGACTAGGTGGTTCGTTTAGGGATAGCAATAGTCTTCGAGTGCCAGTTACATCTAGGTACCCTCCCAAGGCGTCACAAACTTGGTATCAGAGCACAGAGTTCAAGTGCCCTAGGGAGTCTATGAAGTTGTGTCTAGTAGAGTCTTGTTTATGGGTGTGTTGTGCACCACACTTCATAAGCAGGAGGCTATGGACATTAGGAAGTGTTACACTTCTTCTATGATATAGATTCATGCGATAGTTTAACCTTATGGAAACCCCGTTTAACTCATGCACTATGCATTTACAAAAAATGCGTCCCAAGAGAACATTTGCTCAAACAGATGCCGCAGCCCCAGCTGCTAAGAATGCTCAACTAAAGGTTTAGCCAGAGGCTAGGAGATGAGGACGACCTGCTAAGACTGCTAAGGTCCCACAGGAACCCCCTGTTCAGGCCCGTCCAGCTCCCACTGCCGAGGCAGAATTTAGGGGAGCCATCACCATACTTACACAATTGGTGGCCTACCAGGGAAACAGTCATGGTTCACAAGCTCCTAGCTTTAGCTCACAGGAGCCCTCGGCTGCAACCCGACTCACAGACTCTTTGAGGATGAACCTACCAGTGTATACGAGGTCGAAGGTGGAAGAGGACTCACAGAACTTCATTGATTAGATGTATAAGGTTCTGAAGATGATGTTTGTTGACGAGATTGAGAGAGTCAAACTTGCCTCCTACCAGCTGAAGGATGTTGCTAATATGAGGTAGAATCAGTGGGAGGAGAGAAAAGGTGAGAGTGTGAAGCCTGCAACCTGGGAGGAGCTTGAGACAGCCTTTCTTGACCAATTCTTTCCTCAAGGGTTGAAGGAGGCAAAGGTGGATGAGTTCGTGAATCTGAAACAGGGAGGGATAACCGTGAAAGAGTACAGCCTCAAGTTCATCAAGTTGTCCAGTATGCTCCAGAGATGGTGAAAGACATGAGGGCGAGGATGAGGAAGTTTGTGTCTTGTCTTGGCAAACATGTACAGAAAGAGTGTAAGGCGGCTTTACTGATTCTGGGCATGGACATCTCCAGATTTATGGTGTATGCCCAGCAGACAGAGGAGGACAAGAAGAAATATAGACAAGAGCAGATAAACAGAAAGGCAAAATTAGCAGGACATGAGCCTAGCCCGTAGAGACAGAATAAGGGTGACAAGTCTTACATTCAGAGGAGATCATCCCATCCTGCACCATCTATAGCAGGTGAGTCTGTGCAACCAAACAGGTATGATCAAAAAACACAGGGTTATCAGAATTTCAAGGCTCCGGGTGCCCAATCTCAAGCCAGTGTGACCCAAGGTACCAAGGGAAAGCCACCTTGTGGCAAGTGTGGTACACTTTATCTGGTTGAATGTCGTGTAGGCAAGGATGTTTGTTATTTATGCGGATAGGCTGGTCATTTCAATTTTGAGTGTCCAAAGAGGAGGCGAGGTGAGCGGAGCAGTTGAGCTCCGTCTTCCACAACACCCCCAACAGGCAACCAGCAGAGGGGTAATATTACTAGTACAGGAGGTGTGACGAATCACCTTTATGCTATGGGTAATCGACAGGATCAGGAGGCTTTACCAGATGTTGTCACGGGTATGCATTGATTTTTTACCTTTTATTGTTATGTGTTACATGATCAGGGTGAAACTTTATCTTTTGTGACCCCTTATGCGGTTAGTAAGTTTGGGATTCTTCTAGAGCGTTTGCTTGAACCTTTACCTATTTCTACTCCTACTGGTAAGTCTATCGTAGCTGAGAGAGTCTACAGGGATTGTGTAGTGTCTATTTATCATAAAGACACCTTAGTTGACTTGGTAGAGTTGGAGATGGTTGATTTTGATGTGATAATGGGCATGGATTGGCTTCACGCCTGTTATGCTTCTATTGACTATAGAACCCGGATTATTAAGTTTCAATTTCCTAATGAGCCTATCTTAGAGTGGAAGGAGAGTTATTTCTTATCTTAGAGCTAGAAAGTTGATTTCCAAAGGTTGTATTTACCACTTTGTGAGAGTTAAGTATGATGATATTGGACCTGCTACTCTTGAGTCAGTCCCTATTGTAAATGAGTTTCCTAAAGTGTTTCCTGATGATCTTCCTGGAGTCCCTCTTGATAGGGAGATTGACTTCAGGATTGATGTCCTTCCTGAGACCAAGCCCATTTCAATTCCACCTTATAGAATGCGCCCCCCTAGAGTTGAAAGAATTGAAAGAACAGTTGAAAGACTTGCTAGAGAAAGGTTTCATAAGGCCTAGTGTCTCACCTTGGGGTGCTCCTGTCCTATTCGTGCGTAAGAAAGATGGGTCTCTCAGACTATTTATAGACTACCATCAACTGAACAAGGTTACTATAAAGAACAGATATCCTCTTCCCAGGATAGATGATCTAGTTGACCAACTTCAGGGTGCTACTTGTTTCTCCAAGATAGACCTCAAATTGGGTTACCATCAGTTGAAGGTGAGGGAAAGAGATATTCCAAAGACAACCTTTAGGACATGGTATGGCCACTTAGAGTTCTTGGTCATACCCTTTGGGTTGACAAATACACCTGCAGCTTTCATGGAATTGATGAATAGGGTATTCAAACCATATCTTGATATGTTTGTGATTGTGTTCATCGATGACATTCTAGTACATTCTAAGGATGAAGGGGAGCATTCTACTCACCTTGGAGTGGTTTTTCACATGCTCAAAATCATGAGCTGTATGCAAAATTCTCAAAGTGTGAGTTTTGGCTCAAGTCAGTGGCTTTCTGGGGCCATGTTGTTTCAGGAGATGGTATTCGGGTAGAAAGCAGAAAATTAAAGCGGTCAAGAACTAGCCAAGACCAACTTCTCCAATAGAAATAAGAAGCTTTTTGGGTTTAGTAGGCTACTATCACAGATTTGTTGAAGCCTTCGCTTCTCTGTCAGCCCCATTAACTAATCTAACTTAGAAAAAGGCCAAGTTTTAGTGGTCTGAGGCATGTGGAAAGAGTTTCCCGGAGTTGATGACTAGATTGACTATAGCACAAGTTACTTGCCAGACTGGACAGGGGACTTCATGATATATTGTGATGCATCCCAAGTTAGATTTGGTTACTTATGTAGAAAGGGAAGGTGATAGCATATGCTTCCAGACAACTTAAGATCCATGAGAAGAACTATCCGACTCATGATCTTGAGTTGGCAGTAGTGGTGTCCACACTTACAATCTGGCATCACTACTTGTATGGAGTGCATGTGGATGTGTTCACTGACCACAAAAGCTTGTAGTATATGTTCAGCCAGAAAGGCTCAACTTGCGATAGAGGAGATGGATGGAGTTGCTCAAGGATTATGATAAGAGCATTCTCTACCACCCAGGTAAGGCTAACATTGTTTTTCATGCTCCTAGCAAGATTTCTATGGGTAGCACTGCCTATGTGGAGGAAGGAAAGAGAGAACTAGCTAAGGATGTGTATAGATTGACTCGATTGGGATTGCAACTTGAGGAGAACAATGAAGGCGGGGTCAATGTTCAGAATGGTTCTGCTTCATCCTTAGTGTCGGAGGTAAAGGAGAAGCAAGACCAAGACCCTGTCTTGTTCCAGTTGAAAGAAGTTGTTCACAAGCAGAAGGAGATGGTTTTCTCCAAAGGGGGAGATAGGTGTTGAGGTATCAAGGAAGATTGCGCATGCTCGATGTTGATGGTGTTCGAGATAGGATCATGACCGAAGCTCATAGATCCAGATATTCCATTCACACCAATTTTACTAAGATGTACCACGACTTGAGGGAAGTCTATTGGTGGAACGGGAAGAAGAAAGACATTGTTGAATTTGTCTCTAAGTGCCTCAATTGTCAACAGGTTAAGGTTGAAGATCAGAGACTGTGTGGGTTAGCTCAGAACTTTGAAATTCCAGAATAGAAGTGGGAGACAATCAACATGGATTTCATTATCAGCTTACCACGATCCCGAAAGCAGCATGATTTGATTTGGGTGATTGTTGATAGGATGTCGAGATCAACCCACTTCTTGGCAGTCAAGACAACTTATAGAGCTGAGGAGTATGCCTGATTGTATATTCGTGAGATTGTGAGGTTGCATGGGGTTCCCTTGTCCATCATCTCGGACAAAGGCGCTCAATTCACCTATCAATTTTGGAGATTTTTCCAGAAGGGATTAGGTACGAAAGTGAATTTGAGCACGGCTTTTCATCCTCAGACAGATGGATAGGCAGAACGCATCATTTACACTTTGGAGGATATGTTGAGAATGTGTGTTATCGAATTCAAAGAAACTTGGGATGATCATCTATCATTAATGAGTTCGCATATAATAATGACTATCATGCCAGCATTCATATGACCCTTTATGAGTCATTATACGGGAGGAGATGTAGATCATCGATTGGCTGGTTCGAGGTTAGTGAAGCGGAGTTGATCGGACCAGATGTTGTCCGCCAGTCCATGGAGAAGGTGAAAGTCATCAGAGAAAGGTTGGAGATAGCCTAAAGTCGTCAGAACTCATATACAGATGTGAGAAGAAGAGACTTGGAATTTGAGGTGGATGATTGGGTGTACTTGAAGGTGTCACCCATGAAGGGTGTTATGAGGTCGGAAAGAAGGGAAAGTTAAGTCCACGTTATATCGGACTATACCATATTGTAAGAAAGATTGGGAAGGTTGCTTATGAGCTAGATTTGCTTTTCGAGCTAGATGGAGTTCACCTGGTGTTCCATGTGTCAATGTTAAAGAAGTGTTTGGGGGATCCTGCCTTAGCAATTCCTGTGGAGAGTACGGGAGTGAAAGATAGGCTATCTTACAAAGAAATTCCAGTCCAGATCCTTGACTGACAAGTTCATAAGCTGAGGAATAAAGAGATATCCTCCGTTAAAGTCCTATGGAGGAATCAATTCATTGAGGAAGCTACGTGGGAAGCTGAGGATGTGATGAAACTCAAATACCCACACCTATTCATGCCAAATGATGATGTTGAAGGTAAATGTCCTTTTCCTTAACGTTATTGAATGTCTCTTTTCATTGAGTTGATGCATTAACCCGATTCTATTACCAAGTCTAAGACAGAGATAGATAGGTAATGGATAGTTGAGAGTTCGAGTGTTCTTGAGTGAGGAATGAGATGAGTTTTGAAGTCATTCATGCTTCATTCTGATTTTACTCATCATTCGAGGATGAATGATCCCAAGGGGGAGATGATATAACACCTCGTGATATTACCGAAACGCCCCTAAAATGTATCGTGCACACAATATGTCATCCAAAGCTCTGATGGAAAATCCGAGACAGAATTTGCGATCGGCGTAGACTTACATTTATTTATTTTTATAAATTTTTTATGAGAATTTAATTTCCCAAAAAATTTTGAAAATGTACTGGTTCGCGTCCCTGGCGTGTCGTAGACCAATACATCAGTTTTATAAATTTTTCTTTTAATTATAGGAAGGGAATTTTGGGTATTCACAACCCATTTTTAAGTCAAAAAACATGTTTTTTTAAGCCCTTTAATTCACGTGAAGGGTTCCAAGAATCCATAATTTTTAAGTCTAAACGTGCTTTCTAAGAGAGGAGAAGAAGAAAGAACTGAGGGTTTAGGGTGAGGTCTCAATCCTTTGGCGATTCGTCACGCTAGGTATGTAAAGGTTACCCAGAACATGGGATTGTTCTTCCGTGTTTCCCAATGTATAGATTAAGATGGTAGTTGATAGTTGATAGGTTGTAGGTTGAGTTTCTTGAGGAATTTCTTGATATTTATCTTGAATTCTTACGTATTATTTCAAATTGATGATCATCATACTTTAAATTACTGATTACATGTGTTATTGACTGACTTTATGCTTATTCTATATAACTTTCCCTGTTTAAGACAACAATAATGAACTTAGGGTGATGTTTAGAGCCTTGACTATATATGGATGTCTTAAGTTCTTGGGTCTGAGTCTTGAGGTGAGTATTGTGATGGCTGAAGTAGATGAAGTTGATATTCTTGAGGTTTAAATGAGATTGAGAGAGAGTTTGAAAGAAGAACTGATTTCTTGAGTTGATAGAATGATAGATGAGATAAGGTCCCTCCTTGTATAACCAGCCTGACATTGATAGACTTATGAGCATATCGAGTCCTGGAGGAGTATTAGCACCGAAATAGGTAAGAGTGAGTCCCACTCACACCCATTAACTACGTGGCTAGCGCAGGTGAGGATTAGACCATGAACACGGATATTTCCTTTGTCCCGCGGAGGACTTGACAGACTTCTTTGGGATTCCCGACAAACTCCTCCTTTACCCCGGCAAGGTACTGGATGGATGTGGCGACGATATATCTTCGTAGTATCATCACTGGCTCATAGGTGGTGGTTGACGGTTATAAAAACTCCCAGATAGGTGTCACAGCCCCACCGAGGGACGTGACTAATGCACGATAGGGACACCTACCCATGCATAGACATGAACATCCCATTTACCGGACTGGAAATCTGCAGAAATTTCGGCAGAGTTTCCTTTGTTTTATTAACTAAACCACCTGCATCAAAAAGACAACAGCTCCCAGAGACAGACATATCGAGTATACATAACCATAGAAATCATGAAAGTGGGCCGATGAGGTCTCCGCTGCGGTCCTGCCGCCTAACAAAACATACATACATAAGTGTAACATGACGCGGTCCCGCCGCCTGAT
>JAPFFP010078244.1:0-22874 GCA_026153255.1 Solanum medicagineum | reverse complement strand
TATGGGTATCTCTTATTATGAAATATTAGTATAAATGACATTGGGGTTTTGACAAGTACTGATTGATTATGCATGAATGTCTATTCAAGCTTGTTCTATGAATTACTTTTGTCTGTTGAGACTATGCATGTTTTGAGCTAAGAAACTATGAACTATTATGAGCTTTTGATGATGGATTTCAAGGGGCATAAGGGTTTTACTACATGTTGGTGGGTTGATTTGCATTGAGTTTAGCCATATTATTTTACCCTTGAATTGCATGATTTTGACCAAGTATCATGAACCCACCATTAGTTTGATAAAATGACATGACAAGAATTATCAAGTTATTGATGATCTATTACATGATTTACAAATCAAGTGACTTTGTGATGATTAAGGCTTTTAAGAATGTATTAATTTCATGAAAAGTATCTATGATGTTGCAAGTATCAAGTTGAGTCCTATTTCAAGATTTTTACCTCTTGTGAGCCATTCATGTGAAAGCAAGAGATCATGTATGATTATTATCTACTCTCATTTTCAAGTTAGGCTCACTAATAGAGGTTAAGTATGTTTATGAGCTACTTATGTCATGTTATCATGTTTCTTACAAGTTATTCAAGTTATGACTATTTCAAGTATTCCATGGGATTGTGACTTAGCACCGATTGAGGCTTAAGATGGGGGCTCGACTAAAGGGGTCATTATAGAAAGTCTTTAGTCCCTAAACTATGTTCTACATAGGTTTATATAATATCCCTTTTATGGTTTCTAGTGGATCCAAATGGTTACACTTCACCTTGTCAGGGGTGACATGCCTCAATTACCTTTTCGGGGGAGGGGGGTGACATACTTCTGATTATTCATATTATTATGTATGGTTTACCTTGGCAAGTAGACCACACCTTGTCGAGGGGGTGACATGCCTCTATCAGCTTGTCGAGAGGGTGACATGCCTAGATCACCTTACCAAGGGGTGACATGCCTTGGATTCTAAGTAGTAGCTTGCTTGGTCTATGTCGGTTAAGTTCTCTTCTCACACATGTAATATGTATTATGCAAGTTGAATGTTTTACAAACATATTTTATTACAAGCATTAATCATGGATGCCATGTTGAGATTATATATCCGTTGCTTATGATTATACATTTTGAATATATTGGCTTATGTCTTTTGTTGCATTGCATCCCACATACTTAGTGCAGTAAAATGTACTAACGCATACTCTATGCCTATATGATATCACTATGTAGGAATCAGAGCTCCTTTTATCATCCTCCTACACGTAGCTAGTTCAATTTTCGAAGAAAACTTTGGTGAGTCCTTAATTCCGAGGGCAACATCTATTTTATTCATGTAATGTTGAGACTCCATCTTTTGTAGAATACTTGTTATTATGAGGGTGAGCCCGGGAAGTGGCTTAGCCCCTGTCCATTCCAAGTTAGAGTGTTGTTGGATACTTTGACGTATTATGCTATGAGCTTGATTCCTTTATTGCTTTAATAAATATCAGGACTTCTGTTAGTCCCTCTTCCCTTTTTTTTTTAACTTATGATGCCTAATTTGCTTACACAACAAAGGATGTATGATTGATATGATAAGAGACTTGTTTGGGGTCCCTTCAGGGTCCCCATTCGCCGTGCCACTTCTTGGCCCTATGCTTGGGTCATGACAAACTTGGTATCAGAGCACTGGGTTGTTAATGGTCCTTGAAAATCTAACACACCATGTCAATTAGAGTCTTATTCATGGTTATGAAGCACGCTACAATGATGAATGGGAGGCTATGAGACATTTTAGGAAATATTTCATTTCTTTATGATCTATGTTGTGCGATAGAGTTGAGTCCTCTAGGGCTTATTACTGATTTCTAGCCGTTATATTTCAGAATACGTCTCAAGCTGTTCAAAATGGTGGATGGGACGATAACCATCTCACACTTGAGGTTCAACTTGCCAACTGTGACATGTCGAATGCGGAGGTGCGCAATGCTCTATGGCTATTGCCCAAGATTGTAACCGTTCAACTCAATTAACAAGCGGGTGCCCCCAAGACATCAAATGGTAAGAGAGAGGAAAGAAAGGCTAAGAGAATTGGAGTTGAAGGTGTTTCATCTTCTACTAGTCTACCAGTGCCCATGTACAAAAAGAAAAGGATCCCTTTTGCTACTTGTCAAGGGTGTGGCAAGAAGCATCAAAAACGGTATTTGGCGGATGCCAAAGGTTGCTTCAAGTGTGGCGGTATTGGGTATAAGATGAGAGATTGCTCGGTAGCCTCAAGTGATGGGAGAAGAAGGGATCAAATTGAAGATATGCTTCTATATGCTAAGCCTAGTGGCAATGGCGGGGTGACCCGCCTTAAGTGCCTAAAATATAGGAGAAAACATAGTGGCACATGTTGGACAAACACGGGTGTATGCTTTTGTTATGGGAAGATAGGCCACAAGATTGTCGATTGTCCTCATGCTCAAAACTAGGGTGGGGATAGTGTCCTCAAGGCCAAGTTGCTAATGTGAGTCAAGAGGCATAAGGTGGTGCCAAGGGTATTTATGCACAAGCTTCTCCTACGTGCCACAAGTGTAGAAAGTACCATCCCGGAGATTGTTTGGATGGTTCAAGTGCATGTTTTGAGTGTGGTGCAAGGGATCACAAGTTGAGACATTGTCAATGGGCTACAAGAAATCTTAAGGATGACCTTCAACATTCGCAACCATACCCCTCTAGGTGTCACAAGACTTCGCATGGTTCTTCATCGGTATGTTAAAGGTTTTTTTATTATGATGTGTATTCATTGATAGATTCGGGTGCTACTCTTTTTTTCATTACTCCTTTTTATTGTCAAAAAGCATCATGTGTGTCCTAAATTGTTGTGTGTGAACCTTATTAAGTGTCTACCCCCATCGGTGAGTCCATTATTGCTAAAAGAGTCTATAGAAATTGTCCTGTGGTCATATTACATAATGTCTTGCCTTATGATTTTTGAATTAGATATGGTTGATTTTGATATCATTCTTGGGATAGATTGGTTACATGTATATTATGCCTCCATTGATTATACAACCTATAAGGTTAAACTTCAATTCCCTAATGAGCCCATCCTTGAGTGGGAAAGATGTGATATGGTGGTTAAGGGTAGATTCATTTCTTGTCTTAAAGCCCAAAATTTGATTTCTATGGGTTGCCTTTATCATCTTGTGAGGGTTAGGTAGGTTAAGTCCAAAGTCCTTCCTATTGAGTCGATTCTGGTGGTCAATGAGTTTCTTGATGTCTTATCGGTGAGCTTCTCGATGTTCCTCTCGAAAGGGAATGTTTGGCATAGACCTCCTTCCCGGTATAAAACACATTTCCATTCCCCCTAACCGCATGACCCCAGCGAAACTGAAGGAGTTGAAGGTTCAATTGAGGGGATTTGTTAGAGAAGGGTTTCATAAGGCCTATTAAGTCACCTTGGGGTACACTGTTGTTATTTGTGAAGAAAAAGGATGGTTCTCTTAGAATGTGCATTGATTACTGGCAACTAAATAGGATTACCATAAAGAACAAGTACCCTCTACCAAGGATTAATGACCTTATTGATCAACTATAAGGGGCTATTCACTTTTCTAAGATTGATCTTTTCTACCAAGGATTGATGACCTTATTGATCAACTACAACGGGCTATTCACTTCTCTAAGATTGATCTTTGGTCAGAAGGTGAGGGAGTGTGATATTCCCATGACAGCTTTTCGGACTAGGTATGGACATTTTGAGTTTGTGGTTATGTCTTTTGGATTGACTAATGCAATAGATATATTTATGGATCTCATGAATAGGCTCTTTAAACCCTACCTTGATATGTTTGTGGTGGTCCTTTTTGATGATTTATTGACTTATTTCTAGAGTGAGGAAGAGAAAGTGAATCACTTGAGGGTGGTGTTGCAAATCTTGAGGGATGAGAGGTTATTTGCTAAATATGAAATATGTGAATTTTGGTTGAAAGCGGTTGCTTTTCTAGGGCATTTGGTGTCAGGTGATGGCTTTAAAGTTGATCCTAAGAAGACAGAGGTGATAAGAAATTGGCCTAGACCCTTGACTCTGTCGGATATTAAAAGTTTCTTGGGTTTGGCGGGTTACTATCGGAGGTTTGTCAATGGCTTTTCTTCTATTTCTTCTCTAATGACAAATGAATATGAAAAGAGTTTTCAAACTTTGAAGGATAAGCTTGTCTTCACTCCTATCTTAGCTTTACCGGAATGGTTGGAAGGGTTTGTTATATATTTTGATGCCTCAAGAATTGGTTTGGGGTGTGTTTTGATGAAAAACGGCAAGGTGATAGCATATACCTCTAGAAAACTTAAGGTGCATGACCAAAACTATCCCACCCATGATCTTGAATTGGCGGCCGTGGTGTTTGCTTTGAAAATTTGGCATCACTATTTGTATGGGGTTCATGTTGATGTGTTCACTGACTACAAAAGCCTCCAATATGTGTTCACACCAAAAGAATCTAACTTGAGACAAAGAAGGTGGTTAAAGCTCCTTAAAGATTATGACATGAGTGTACAATATTATCCCTGCAAAGCTAATGTTGTGGCTGATGCTCTAAGTAGAGTGTCCTTGTGCAGTCCAGCTCATAGTGATTATAGTGGCAAGGAGGTGGCTAGAGAAGTTCACTAGTTACTAGGTTGGGGGTTAGGTTGGATGAAGTTGAAAATGGTGGTGTATTAGTTATTGGTGGTTCTAAATCTTCTTTCATTGAGGAAGTAAAGTTAAAACAAGATCTTGACCTCGCCTTGCTAGAGACCATGATGAAGGATGGTAAAGTGGAGGTTTCTCCCAAGGGGGAGATGGTACCCTTAGGTACCAAGGTAGGTTGTGTGGGCTGATTTTGATGAAATAAGGGAGTTGATATTGAAGGATGATCATAATTCATCCTATACTATTCACATCGGTTCTACAAAGATGTATATAGACTTGAGGGAGGTGAATTAGTGGGGTGGTATGAAGAGAAAGATTGCCAAATTTGTATCCGGATGTCAAAATTGCCAACAAGTGAAAGCCGAGCATCAAAGGCCAGGTGGCCTAGACCTAGACATAGAAATTCCTACTTGGAAGTGGGAAGAGGTTAACATGGATTTTGTGGTTGGGTTGCCTAAGACTAGGAAACACTTTGACTCTATTTGGGTTGTCATTGATAGAATGACAAAGTTTGCTCATTTTCTATAAGTCAAAACCACTTATGGTGCTGAAGATTATGCCAAATTATATATTCATGAGTTGGTTAGATTGCATATGGTACCATTGTCTATCATTTTGGATCGTGGCGCTCAATCTACATCTCATTTTTGGATGTCCTTCCAAAGAGGTTTTGTTACCAAGGTCAAGCTTAGCATGACTTTTCATCCTCAAATGGATGGCTAAGTCGAAAGGACTATCCAAACTCTTGAGGATATGCTTAGAGCTTGTGTTTCGTAGTTTAAGGTTGGTTGGGATGAACATTTTACACTTATTGAGTTTACTTACAACAATAGCTACCACTCAAGCATTAGCATTGCTCCCTTCAAAGCTTTATATGGCAGGCATTGTAGATCCCCGGTTTGGTGATTTGATGTGGGGGAGATGGCACTGCTAGGTCCGGATTTGCTTATAGAAGCCTTGGAAAAGGCAGGGTTGATAAGAGAGAGACTGAAAAAATCTCAAAGTAGACAAAAGTCCTACTCGTTTGTGAGAAGAAGAGATCTTGAATTCAAGGTTGTTGATTGGGTTTACTTAAAAGTCTCACCCATGAAAGGGTTGGTCCAGTTTGGCAAGAAAGGGAAATTAAGCCCAAGGTTTGTGGGCCCTAATAGAGTTTTAAGGAGGATTGGTAAGGTTGTTTATGAGTTGGAGTTGCCTATGGAGATAAATATGGTTCATCCTGTCTTCCATGTGTCTATGATAAGAAAGTGTGTGGGTGACCCAAGTGCTATAGTGCCCTTAGAAGTTGTGGGTGTTGTATAAGATAACTTGACTGATGAGGAGCTCCTGGTGGAGATTTTGGATAGACAAGAAGAGATTGAGAAACAAAAATGTAGCATCCATCAAGGTCCTTTGGAGGAATCAACAAGTTGAAAGTGCCAAATGGGAAGCCGAGGTGGACACGAAAAAGCGATACCCATATCTCTTCCACTCTTCTCAAGCCAAAGGTAATAATCTAAGTCTAGTATATTATTTAAAGGCTTAAGCTTCAGCCCTCAACACATTTTACATGCATTCATGTTTATGGTAACAATTTTATGGTGATTTTTGACATTAATGTTGAGGCTTTTTGAAAATGATGTTTGACTGCATTTGTTGCATTCATGTCAGGTTGAAATCTTCATAATTACTTATCTTATGTATGTTTCTTTGACATTCAGGGATGAATGTTTCCAAGGGAGATATTGAAACAACTCTTATGTGCTTCGGAATGCCCCATAATCGTAATTTCCATATATCTCAAAATTTGTGCTTGATTTTGAAAATCTGACTTCATATTCTCGATCAGGGGAAAAAATGGGTGGTAAGTGGGTATACCCAGATTTTAGAAGACCTGTAGCAAAAAATAATTTTTGCTAATTTTTTGTAAACCAGTGTCTCTCCACGCCCAGGCCAGGAAGTGCCTGGGGCGCAGACTATTGTAAATGTTGCTCCACGTTTGGTCTGCGCCACGCCAGAGACGTGGACAAGTGTATTATTTTCCTTGGTTTTTCTATTTCGGCCAAGGGCATTGAGGTTATAGCCCCATGCCCACTTTAATGTGAAATCAACCATGCATAGCAATTTTTCAACTCTATAGCTCAAAAAGCCCTCTCTAAAAACCTCTCTAACACTCTATCGATTCTTTCATTCAAATCTAAGGATTTCAAGCTCAATTTTGGGACTCAAGGACTCATTTCAAACTCTAAGTATACTTCAAGTTCACCTCAAGGAATTCAAAGTTTAAGGTATGTGGGTCCTCATCCATGGATCCTTTCTCCCATGGAGCCCAACCTTCTCTTTTTATGAAAATTGCATGTTTTGAAGTTGTATTACCTATTGGTATCTCTTATTATGAAATATGAGCATAAATCATGTTGTGGTTTTGACAAGTATTAATTGATTATGCATGAATGGCTATTCAAGCTTGTTCCATGAATTGCTTTTGTCTATTGAGACTGTGCACGTTTTGAGCTATGAAATTATGAACTATTATGAGCTTTTGATACTGGATTTCAAGGAATCCTACATGAGGGTTTTACTACATGTTGGTGGGTTGATTTGCATTGAGTTTACTCATATTATTGCACTCTTGAATTGCATGATTTTGGAAAAGTATCATGAACCCACCATGTGTTTGATAAAAAGACATGACAAGAATTCACAAGTTAATGATGATTTATTACATGATTTACAAGTCAAGTGACTTCATCATGATTAAGGGCTTTCAAGCATGTATTGATTTCATTAAAAGTATCTATGATGTTGCAAGTATCAAGTTGAGCCCTATTTCAAGATTTTTACCTCTTGAGAGCCATTCATGTTAAAGCAAGGGATCATGTATGATTATTATCTACTCTTATCTTCAAGTAAGGATTACTAATAGAGGTCAAGCATGTTTATGAGCTACTTATGTCATGTTATCATGTTTCTTATAAGTTTTACAAGTTATGACTATTTCAGGTGTTCTATGGGATTTGACTTAGTACCGATTAAGGCCTAAGATAGGGGCTCGACTCAAGGAGTCCTTAAAGAAAGTCTTCAGTCTCTAAACTACGTGCCACATAGGATAATATAATATCCCTTTCATAGTTTCGGGTGGATCCATCTAGTTACACCACACCTTGTTGCGGAGGGGGGGAGGGGGGGAGGGAGTGACATGCCTCCGATTATTCATATTATCATGTATGATTTTCCTTGAAAAGTAGACTACATCTTGTAGAGGGAGTGATATGCCGCGATCACCTTGTCGATGGGTTGACATGCCTCAATTACCTTACCATGGGTGTGACATGCCTTGGATTTCAAGTAGTAGCTCACTTGGTGTATGTCGGTTAAGGTCTCTTTCCACACATGTACTATGTATTGTACAAGTTGAATGTTTTACAAGTGTCATGACCCAAGCCTAGGTCCAAGACGTGACACAGTGAATGGGTACCCGAAGGGACCCCAAACAAGCCTCTTAGCATATCATTCACACATTCTTGGTCGCGAAAGCAAAATAAACAACACAAGAGATATAATTAAGGGAACAGGACTGAGTGATGTCTTGATATTTATAAAAGAATAAAAGAGTCATGCTTATAGCATAAGTACATCAATTATCCAACAACACCTCTAAAATGGAATGGAGTGGGGTCCAAGACACTTTATGGGCTCACCCTCATAGTATCAAGTGTTCAACACAAAGAAATATCATATAGCAAGAGTAGCATAGATAGTGTCCTCAGACTTGAGGACTCACCAAAGCTTATCTTCCTAAGTACCAATCTAGCCACGTGGAGTATGATCGAGACATGCTCCGGTCTCTACATCGTAATATCATGTAAGCATAGAGTATGGATTGGTACTTTGGAATGTACTAAGTATGTAGGATGCAATACAACAAGACATAAGCCAATATAGTCAAAATTCATAATCACAAGCAATTGATAAGTATAATATCAATATGGAATGCATGATCAATGCTTGAAGTAAAACATGCTTATGAATCATATAACTTGCATAGTACGTATCACATGTGGGAAGAGACCATAATCAACATATGCCAAGCGAACTGCTACTTGGAATCCAAGGCATGTCACCCCTTGTAAGGTGATTAAGGTATGTGACCCCTCAACAAGATGATTGGGGCATGTCACCCCCTCCGCGAACAAGGTGATCGACGTACTTCACCCCTCAACTAGGTGATTGGGCAAGTTACCCCTCCCTCTCCCCCCCCCCAACAAGGGGATTGAGGTATATTACCCCTCAACAAGGTGATTGGGCATGTCACCCCCAATAAGGTGATTGAGATACATCACCCCTCAACAAGGTGATTGGGCATGTCACCCTCCAACAAGGTGATTGAGGTACATCACCCCTCAACTACGTGATTGGGCAAGTCACCCTCCAACAAGGTGATTGAGGTACGTCACTCCTCAGTAGGTGATTGGTGTCATCCCCAACAAGGTGTGGTCTACTTACAACATCATAAGTACTTTTCATTAATTCAACGCATACATGCAAGCCTTTACTCATCATAAAGTTACTTGACTTATAAAACATGTAAATAACTTTAGAATTTTTGACTTGATATTTCATCAAAGACTTGGTGGGCATATAATGCTTATTCAAAATCGTGCAACTCAAGAGTGTAACAAGATTAGTAAATCAATTTAAAATCAACCCACCAACATAGTAACAAAACCCCAATTTGTGTATCGTGAAATCCATCTCAAAAGTTCATCATAATTCATAGCTTTCATAGCTCAAATTATGCATCATCCTAATAGAGAAAGATCATCTCATAGTTTAAACTTAAATTAGATGTTCATGCATAATCAATAATATTGGATAACACCCAACATAATTCATTCTCATATTTCATAATAATAGGTACCATAAGCAAAATAACTTGAAATCCTGCAAACATTCATAGAAAGGAAGATTGGACTCCATTTGTGAAAATACCCAATGGATGAAACCCACATATAAAATGATGGGGATTCCTTGATGTAAACATTGAAGGAGTCTTGAAGTTAGGATTGAGTTCTTGAGATCCAATGTGAGCTTGAAATCCTTGGATTTGGATGGGAATTTTGATAAAGTGTTGGAGAGGCTTTAGAGAAGGTTTTTGAGTGATATAGAGTTGAAAAATGGCTAAGTATGGGAGATTTAACATGTAATTAGGTATGGGGCCATGACCCCAATGCCCTTAAGCCGAAACAAAAAATTAAGGAAAAATCAACACTGGTCCGCGTCGTGGACCAGATGCGTACAACCACTGGTTTTTGAAAAATTTACAAAAATCATTTTTCACTACGGGTCCTCTAAAATCCGGGTTATACCCATCTCCCACTCAATTTTGCTCCTTGATCAAGAATATGAAGTCAGATTTTCCATATCCGCAAAGATTTTGAGATATATAGAAATTATGATTATGGGCATTTCCAAAGCACATTTTTGGGGCATTTCAATATCTCCCCCTTGGGAACATTCATGCCCGAATGTCAAAGCAACGTGTATCATGAAGATTTTTCAGCCTCACACGTACGCAACAAGTGCATTTAAATATCATTTTCAAAAATCTCAACATGAATGTGAAAAATCACCATAAACTTAATACCTTGAACATGAATGCCTGCAAAATGACATAAGGGCTGAAACTTAAGAATTGAAATCATATAGGAGACTAAGATTAGTACCTTTGGCTTGCATGGAGTGGAAGCAATATGGATATCGCCTTCTCATGCCTGCCTCGGCTTCCCATGAGGCACTTTCAACTTGTTAATTCCTCTAGAGGACCTTGACGGACGCCATATCTTTGTTTCTCAACCTCTTTACTTGTCTATCCACAATTTCCATTGGGATCTTGTCATAGGTCAAATTATCTTCTACAACACCCAAAACATCCATGGGCACTATGGCACTTGGGTCACCCACACACTTTTTCAACATAGAGACATGGAAGACCGGATGAACCATATTCATTCCCATAGGAAACTCCAACTCATATGCAACCTTACCCACTCCTCTCAAAACTCTATAAGGACCCACCAACCTTGGGCTCAATTTCCCCCACTTGCCAAATGGAACCACACCCTTCATGGGTGAGACGTTCAAGTATACCCAGTCACCAACCTTAAACTCAAGATCTCTTCTCCTCGCACCGGAGTAGGACTTTTGTCTATTTTGGACTATTTGCAACCTCTCCCTTATCAACCTCACCTTCTCGAAGGCTTCCATGACCAAATCCAGACCTAACAAAGCCATTTCCCCCACTTCAAACCACCCAACCGTGGATCTACAACACCTACCATAATATGCTTCAAAAGGAGCCGTACCAATGCTTGAGTGGTAGCTATTATTGTAAGCAAATTCAATGAGTGGAAGATGTTCATCCCAACTACCCTTAAACTCCAAAACACAAGCCCTAAGCATATCCTCAAGAGTTTGGAGAGTCCTCTCGGCTCTGACCATCCATTTGAGGGTGAAAGATCGTGCTAAGCTCAGCCTTGGTACCACGAACTCTTTAGAAGGACCTCCAAAAGGGAGAAGTGAATTGAACACCACAATCTGAAATGATAAATAAGGGCACTCCATGCAATCTAACCAACTCATGTGTATATAACTTGGCATAAGCTTCAGCACTATAAGTGGTTTTGAACGGTAGGAAGTGAGCCGACTTTGTCATTCTATCCACCACAACGCAGATAGAGTCAAACTATTTCCAAGTCTTACGCAACCCAACCACAGAATCCATGTTCATCTCCTCTACTTCCAAGTAGGAATCTCTATATCTTGGGCTAGGAACCCAACCTTTTATGTTCCAGCTTCACTTGATAGCAATTGTTACATCTAGATATGAAGTTGGCAATGTCCCTCTTCATACCCCCTCCCCCCAATACACCTCCCTCAAGTCTCTATACATCTTTGTAGAACCAAGGTAAATGTAATAAGATGAATTATAGGCTTCCTTCAAAAGAAATTCTCTCAAGTCATCCATATTTGGTACAAAAAATATTTCTTAGTACCTACGGGCACCATCTCTCCCTTGGGAGAAAACCTCCACCGGACCATCTTTAACCAAGGCCTTGAACTCTAGCAAGTCATGGTCAAGATCTTGTTTTTCCTTTACCTCCTCAACTAAAGAAGACTTAGAACAATCAACAACCACTACACCACAATTATCAACTTCATCCAACCTAACCTCCATTCTTGCCAACTGGTGAACCTTTCAAGCCACCTCTTTGCCACCATCATCAACATGAGCTAGACTACCCATAGACACCCTACATAGAACATTGGACACAACATTAGCTTTGCCGGGGTGATAATTTACACTCATATCAAAATCTGTAAGGAGCTCTAACCACCTTCTTTGTCTCAAGTTAAGATCTTTTTGAGTGAACATATATTGAAGACTATTGTGGTCAGTAAGTACATCAACTTGAACGCCATAGAAGTAGTGATGCTAAATTTTCAAAGAAAATACCACGGCTACCAATTCAAGATCATGGGTGGGATAATTCTTCTCATGCATCTTAAGTTGTCTAGAGGCATATGCTATCACCTTACCATTTTGCATCAAAACACACCTCAAACAAATTGTTGAGGCATCACGATACACCACAAATCCTTCCGATAGAGATAAGATAAGAGCAGACACAAGCTTATCTGTCAATGTTTGGAAACTTTTCTCACATTCATCGGTTTACATGATTTTTGCCTTCTTTTATGTCAACTTAGTCATAAGATAAGAAATAGAAGAGAAACCATTTACAAACCTCTGGTAATAACCTGCCAAACCCAAGGAACTTCTAATGTCTGATGGAGTCAAAGGTCTAGGCCAATTTCTAATCACCTCCGTCTTCTTTGGATTCACCTTATTACCATCAACCGACACCACATTCCCTAGAAAAGCAACCTTTTTCAACCAACACTCATATTTATCTTATTTAGCATATAACCTCTCCTCTCTCAACATTTGCAACACCACCCCCAAGTAATTTGCATGCTTCTCATCACTATGGGAATAAATCAAGATATCATCAATGAAAACCACTTCAAACAAGTCATGGTAAGGTTTAAAGACCCTATTCATGAGATCCATAAATATAGCCGATGCATTAGTCAACCTAAAGGACTTAACCCCAACTCAAAGTGCTCACATCTAGGCCGAAAAGCTGTCTTGGGAATGTCACACTCCCTCACTTTCACTTGGTGATACACGGACCGAAGATCAATTTTAGAGAAGTGACTAGCTCCTTGAAATTGATCAAAAAACTCATCAAACCTTGGTAGAGGGTACTTGTTCTTGATGGTGACTCTATTAAGTTTTAGGTAATCAATGCACATTATAAAAGAACCATCTTTTTTCTTCACAAATAACACCAGTGCACCCCAAGGTGACTTACTAAGCCTTATGAAGACCTTTTCCGAAAAATCCCTCAATTGCTCCTTTAGCTTCTTCAACTCTGCCGGGGCCATACAAATAAGGGGGAATAAAAATGGATTGTGTATCAAGAAGGAGGTCTATACCAAAGTCTATTTCCCTTTCGAGAGGAACATCGGGAAGCTCGTCGGGAAAGACATCAAGAAACTTACTAACCATCAGAACCAACTCGATAGGAAGAACTTTGGATGCACCATCCCTAACCCTCACATGATGATAGAGATAACCCTTAGAAATCATCTTTTGGGCCTTAAGGAAAGAAATGAATCTACCCTTGACTACCACATTATAACTTTTCCACTCAAGGGTGGGCGTATTAGGGAATTGGAATTTAACATTACGGGTTCTACAATTAATAGAAGCATAATATGCGTGCAACCAATTCATCCCAAGAATGATGTCAAAATTCACCATATCTAACTCAAGAAAATCACAAGGCAAAATTTTATGTAATATGAATACGGGAAAATTTCTATAGACTTTTTTAACAACAATGGACTCACTAATGGGGGCTGACACTTCATAAGGTTCACACAATAATTTGGGACTAACATGAAGCTTCTTAGCAACAAAAGAAATAATAAAAGAAAGAGCAATACCTGGGTGTATCAAAGGATACACATCAAAATAAAAAACCTTTAACATATCAATGACCACATTGGCACCTCCTCCCGCCCTTTGTCTCCCTTGAAGAGCATAGAATGTATTTTGCCTTGGAGCATCCTCTTGTTGGTCTCCTCTTCCTTTTTGACCCACATTTGCACCTCGGCCTTGCAAACAACCATCACTACCTTAGTTTTGAGAATGAGTACAATTAATCACACTTATGACCCACTTCACCACAACTATAGCAAGCATTAGAGTTTTTCAAACATGGGCCATTATGGTTCCTACCACATCTTTAGCACATAGGTTTAGGCACCCCACCGCCACCACCTTGGAATCTTGGATAATCATTAACAAATCTCCTATTAGGAGCATTGGAAGACCCTTGGTCTTGGAACTTGTGGCCTTGAGGAAATCGGCCACCCTTGGAACCTTGGAAACCACCTTCAAAATGAGCCCTCTTGGACTCACTCCTTCTACTTTTTCTAAGTTTTTCTCCCTCTAGTAGTTCGATTTATGTCATGAGATGGGACATATCTATATCACCCATTAACATGGCGGTACGACACTCCTCATTAACTATGTTGGATACTCCCGACTTCATCCTTGGTCTCGTCTCGACAACCAATTGTGTAGCATACTTGGAGAGTTGGTTGAAATTGAGGATGTAATCCCTCACACTTATGGAACCTTGCATAAGGTTCATAAACTCCATCATTTTATCCTTCCTTATCTCGATAAGAAAGAACCAATTGAGGAATGTGACTTTGAACTCCTCCCAAGGAATACGTCATCACCTCTCCTCTCTAATTTCCATTGAGTTAAACACATTTGGGCCTCACCTTTGAGTTGGTATCCTGATAACTCTGCTTTCTGCTCTTAACTGACCCTCATAATACATAGCGCTTTGTACACCTAATCGATGAACTCTTGGGGATCCTCATCTATCTTGGATCCACGAAACTCCGGTGGGTTCATTCTAGTGAAATCCCTCACTCTGGAAGCCGTAGTGGGAGCAAGAGGGGCTTAGAATCCTTGCTGAATTTGGTTGGTCATAGCACGAGCCAACAATGTAATAGCATCCCGGAATTCATCTTAGGTTACCCTTCCACCTTGAGGAGCTTGAGGAGCGGGAGGGGTCAGTTGCTCCTTGGGTGTAGGGCTCTCCTTATTCTCCCTCTTGAAATCGACATGATCTAGAATAGCAAAGAGTATTAGTTAGGGGAAAGCCCTACACTCACATCTAAAGCATGATATAGACCATAAATAAGTGAAACATTTGCTAATATGCCTCATAGCCTCGCATTCATACCATGAATAAGACTCAAATCGACGTGGTATGTTGGAACTTCGAGGACCATTAAAAACCTACTGCTCTGATACAAAGTTTGTCATGATCCAATCCTAGGGCCTAGACGTGACACGGCGAATCGAAACCTAAAAGGACCGCAACAAGCCTCTTATCATATCATTCATACATCCTTGGTCGCAGAAGCAAAATAAACAACATAAGAGATATAAACAAGGGAAACAGGACTAAGGGATGCCCTGATATTTAAAAAAATATAAAAAAGAGTCAAGCTCATAGCATAAGTACAATAATTATCCAACAACACTCTAACATGGAATGGACTGGGGCTAAGACACTTTCCGGGATCACCCTCATAGTATCAATTGTTCAAGATAAAGAAATATCAAATAGCAAGAGTAGCATAGATAGTGTCCTCGGACTTAAGGACTCACCAAAGCTTAGCTTCCGAAGTACCAAAGTAGCCATGTTGAGGATATCGAGAGGTGCTCCGGTCCCAACATGTTAATACTATGTAGGCATAGAGTATATGTTAGTACATTGGAATATACTAAGTATGTAAAGGATGTAATGCAACAAGAATATGGAAATATAGTTAAAATGCATAATCATCAGCAATGGGTAAGTATAATATCAATATGGCATGCATGATGAATGCTTCAAGTAAAACATGCTTGTAAATCATATAACATGCATAGTACATATCACATGAGGAAGATACCATAATCAACATAGACCAAGCAAACTTCTACTTGGAATCCAAGGCATTTCACTCCTTTGTAAGGTGATTGAGGTATGTCACCCCTCAACAAGGTGATTGGGACATGTCACCCCCCAACAAGGTGATCGAGGTACATCACCCCTCAACTAGGTGATTGGGCATGTCACCCCCCAACAAAGTGATTGAGATATGTCACCCCTTAATAAGGTAATTGGGCATTCACTCCCTAACAAGGTGATTGTGGTACATCACTCTCAACTAGGTAATTGGGCATGTCACCCCCAACAAGGTGATTGAGGTATGTCACCCCTCAACTAGGTGATTGGGCATGTCACCCTCCAACACGATGTGGTCTACTTACAACATCATAAATAGTTTTCATGAATTCAATGCATACATGCAAGCCCTTAATCATAATAAATTCATTTGACTAATAAAACATGTAAATAACTTGAGAATTCTTGACATGACATTTCATCAAATACTTGGTGGACATATAATGCTTGTTCAAAATCATGCAACTCAAGAGTGCAACAACATGATTAAATCAATTTAAAGTCAACCGACCAACATAATAACAAAACCCAATTTGGGTATCATGAAATAGATCTAAAAAGTTTATCATAGTTCATAGCTTTCATAGCTCAAATCATGCATAGTCTCAATAGACAAAGACCATCTAATAGTATAAGCTTAAATTAGATATTCATACATAATCAACAATATTGGATAAAACCCTAAAAAAACTCATGCTCATATTTCATAGTAACAGGTAACCAGAAGTAAAACAACTTGAAATCATGCAAATTTTCATAAAAGGAAGATTAGGCTCCATGGATGAAAGTACCCAATGGATGAAACACACATACCTAAATTTGGGAATTCCTTGATTTAAACTTTGAAGGAGGCTTGAAGCTAGTATTGAGTTCTTGAGACCCAACTTGAGCTTGAAATCCTTGGATTTGGATGGAAATTTTGATAAAGTGTTGAAGAGGGTTTTTGAGTGATATAAAGTTGAAAAATGGCTAAGTATGGTAGATTTCACGTGTAATTGGGCATGGTATCATGATTCGAATGCCCTTAGACAAAAAATCAAGGAACAACCAACACTGGTCCGCGTGGACCAAACACGTACAACTATGATTTTCAAGAAATTCGCGAAAATCATTTTTTGCCACGGGTCCTCTAAAATCCGGGTTATACCTAACTCCCACTCAATTTTTTCCCCTGATCAAGATATGAAGTGTTATTATTGATATGACATAGGAATTTTGTGCTACATAGAAATTATGATTATGGGCACTTTCGAAGAATATTTGTGAGGCATTTCAACAAGCATATTTTATTATAAGCATTGATCATGCATGCCATGTTGAGATTATATATCCATTGTTTATGATTATACATTTTAAATATATTGGCTTATATCTTTGTTGCATTTCATCCCTCATACTTAGTACATTTAAACGTGCTAACACATACTCTAGGCCTACATGATATCACCATGTAGGAATCAGAGCTCTTTTTGATCATCCTACTCCATGTGGCTAGTTCGATTCTCGGAGAAAGCTTTGTTGAGTCCTCAATTCCAAGGACAATTACTTCATATTACATTGAGACTCCTTCTTATGTTGAATACCTATTATTATGAGGGTGAACCCGGGAAGTGTCTTGTCCCCCGCTCCATTCCAAGTTAGAGGTGTTGTTGGATACTATGATGTATTATGCTATGAGCTTGACTCCTTTATTACTTTTATACATATCAAGACTTCTCTTAGTCCCACTTGCCTTTTACTTTTATAACTTGTGATGCTTATTTTGCTTCCGTAAGAATCTTTTTTGGGGTCCCTTCGGATTCACCATTTGCCGTGTCACATCTATGCCCTAGGCTTGGGTCGTGACAGTATGTGGATGTAGCCTTGTTCTATAGTGATATGGTAGTTATGATACTGGTTGCTAACTATACTTTGTGTTGGGAATTACTTTCGTATATAATTGATTCTTATAGCCCTGATTGTTTGGGATACCTGTGATACAACTATAACCTCCCTATTATTCTAAATACTTGTGATTAGATGGTTGTGATATACTTATCTCTAGATAAACATGATTTTGTACTATTTTTGTGACATATATGCCTAGATATACATTTGTTAGCCATTATACACTTGTTAAGCTTACCTGATACTGTGTAACATGCTATATTCTAAGATAGGCTCTCTATTTCCTCTGTCTAGCTTCCATTGAGCAAACCAAATTTGAACAAGATCCTTGAGTTGACAGGCCACAAGCTCCACTTTCTCCTCCAAATTAACCCTCATAATATCAAGAACCTTGTAAATCTCATCGATATACTCTTAGGGGTCTTCAACATTGGAGCCATAGAACTTCGGAGAATTCATTTTGTGAAATCCCTCTCGGTTGAGGCGGGGTAGGTGCATGAGAAGCTTAGACTCCCTACAGGGCCACGACACTTCCTAATAAAGTGACCACATTTTGGTATTCGCCATGAGTGACCCCTTCGTCTCCTCAGGGGACTTGTGGAGCCGGAGGGGCTGTTCACCCTCGGGAGTGGGAACTCTTTGTGTCGCTCTTCATTAAGGCATGATCTAAAATAACAAAAGATCATCCATTAGGATTAGGAAGTCCCAATTTAACTCCCAAAGCATGAAATAAAATATGAAGAAGTGAATCATTCTTAAAGTGTCTCATGGACTCTTATTAATAGTTGTGGCATGCTTCACAACCAAGAACAAGACTCTACTTGACGTGGTGTGTTGGATTTTTGAGGATAATTTTCAAACCCGGATCTATGATACCAAGATTTGTAAACTCAAGCCTAGGGCCTAGATGTGACAAGGTAAATGAGGAACCCGAAGGGACCAGAAATAAGTCTCTTAAGCATGCATCACATATCGTTGATTGCAGAAACATAAATAAACAACAAAAAGTAATAACTAATTCTAGTGGAATAGCGTCTTTGGACTCAAGCTATGGATATGGCATAGGGAAGAAGATTAGCATGGATAACATAACAAGAAAAGTCTAAGGGGCTGGTAAGTATGATTCATGCTATGAAGGTAGATAGGGACTGAAACTACTCCAAAAAGTGCCCGAAAATATGCCTCGGAATGTCAAAAATTTTCAATTCCATATATCTCGAAATCTGCGCACAATACCAAAAATTGGACTTCATATTCTTGTTTAGGGGTCAAAATTAGGGGAAAAAGGGTCCGATTTAAGAGCAAGGGAATAACAATTTTAGTTTTCTAAAAATCGGTTATCGAGTGTTTGTCCGCGATGGTACCATGATGCGTCTCCATCGCAAAAATGTATTAATTCAGTCAACACGACAAGTTCGCGATGCGGACTAGTGTAGTTTCTGCCCAATTATTTTTCTATGTGGTCCAAGACTTTTTGGTCTTAGGCCTAAGTGTTCCTTAGCGTGTTTTTACCTTTACTTAGCCATATTTTACCCTCATATCATCCTAAACATTCCCCAATAACCTCTTCAACACATAGCCATATTTTTCACACCCAAATTCAAGTCTAAAAACCCTCATATGGAATTAAGGATTTTCCTCAAGCTTCATCTCTCCATTTTCAATCTTCATCAAGAGCTTCTTGAAAGCTAAGGTATGTAGGTTTTAGCCATTAGGTCCTTCCAACCATGGTGTGCTAATTTTCTTTTTAATTAATTTTTATGATTTAAAGTTGATTTTACAATTGAGTTTACTAGTATGAACATTTCTATGAACTATGTTAAAGCTACATAAAGTTGTGACTATTTTGCTATGTTTGGAGCCATAAATCTTTAATCTATTATACGATTTGATGGGGGTTTTGATGTTGTTGCTTGAGGGTGTTGCAAGGTGTTGATTGATGGGTTTACAATCGATTTTCTTGCATGATTTCATCTCTATATTTCTTGGTTTTATACTAGCATTACATACCCTCTAAATGTTTGATAAAATGTGGGGATGTGGTTTCTTGAGGAATTCAAGGCCCAAAGCATGAGATATGATATGATTGATGTTTTGATGATGAAAAATGCTTATGTATATGATATAATCTATATAAAATATTGCATTAGACCACGGATGATTCGGAGGGACTAAGAGCCCAGATAACCTTGTCAAGGGGTTTGTACCATTATAACTGAGTTGGGGGTTTGTACTCATCAACCATGTGAAGAGGTTTTACTTCACCACAAGAGTGATAAGGTTAAATTTTAACCAAGCATGTGAGGGATTTGTACCACACCACTAGGGTAATGGCGTGAGACCATCACCAACCAATCAAGGGGTTTGTACCTTGGAAATCTAGCTTGGTCTCTTCTACACATATGGTATCCAATATAAGCATGAGTTACTTAAGCATGTTTTACTTATGCTTTTATTCATGTCATATTGTTATATTATGCCTATTACCCATTGTTATGCATTTTGATTATGATGCCTATCTCTTGTTGCATTGCATTCTACATACTTTGTACATTCAAACGTACTAATGTATACTCTTGCCTACATGATACCATGTAGGAACTGTTGCCCAAGTTGATCATCCTCCTCCACCACGTGGCTTGTTCGATACTACTCAAGTTAGTTGGTGAGTCCTCCACTTTGGCGACCTTAGTTTACATTTCTCTTATGTTGTATTCAGACACTCTTCTATATTGTCTATTTTTACTATGAGGGTTAGCCTGGTCGCTTTGTCTTGGCCCCTGCTTTTATCTAAGAATTAGAGGTGTTTGTTGGACATGTTATGTATCTATGGTATGAGCTTTGACTCACTATCTCTTGATTGTGATGTTACACAAGCTTTCCCCTTAGCCCTTTTGTCCCTATTCTTACTCTTTATGTATTTATATTCCTCTACAACGAATGATGTATAATGATATGTTAAGAGGCTTGTTTGAGGTTACTTTGTGTTCCCCATTCACCGTGTCACGCCTAGGCCCTAGGCTTGGGTCGTGACAAACTTGGTATTAGAGCAATAGGTTGATAGATCCTCAGACTTCAACACACCACTTCGATTAGAGTCCTATTCATGGTTGTGAAGCACTCCATCACTATGAATAGAAGGCTATGTGGCGTTTTAGGAAATATTTCCCTTATTCATGTTCTAAGTCATGCTATATAGCTGTTGTAAGTTTTATCCCCTAATGATTGTTCTTTGCTATGCTAGATCATATCAAACACTAGAGAAAGAAGGGCCCGAACTCCCAAGGAGCAACCTACCAATGGTGAGCTCCGGGATGCTCTCACTATGCTTGCCCAAGTTGTGGTCAATCAAGTCAACCAAGGGGCCCAATCCCCTCATGCAACTACCCTGGGAGCTAGGGTAAGGGACTTCATGAGGATGAATCCTTCGGTGCTTATGAGTCAAAGGTGGCTGATCCACAAGAGTTCATTGATTAAGTCTACAAGATCTTGAACATCATGGGTGTTAGGCCGAATGAGAAGGCGGAGTTGGTGGCATATCAACTCAAAGAGGTAGCCCAAATATGACATGATCAATGGAATGGTGAGAAAGGAATTGGTAATGTGGTGCTTTGAGAGGAGTTCAAATTGGCTTTTCTTAATCTGTTCTTCCCTCTTGAGCATAGGGAAGCTATCTCGGTAGAGTTTATGAACTTGAAACAAGGGACAGACCTCGTCAACGGAGTTTTTTGATGAGCTTTCTTTCAGAAGGCTTAGTTCCGGAAGATGACCTGATGGAGGAAGACTTGAAGGTTGGTGAGTCAAGCAGTCTTTTAAAGAATAAAGTCACACCGCTACTACTATTCCAACAGCTATCGATTCTCACCCGAAACTACCTTTAGAGTAGAGCTAACTGCTGCAGTTACGCCTCCAATAGATGAAACCTTCATTTCGTAAACAGGAAAAGAAAGAAAGGACCTCCCTCAAGTTTAATCAACTTTTAAGGTATACTCCTAATTTGGTGGCCGATTATAGATCTATGATGAATAAGTTTATGATGGGGATCTTCAACTTAGTGAGTGAAGAATGCCAGTCCGCCATACTAATTAGTGACATGCACTTGTTTCGATTAATGACCTATGACGAGCAAATGGAGGAGGAGAAATTGAGGAAGAGAAGGGGACATGAGGCAAAGAGGGCCCGATTTGAGGGCGAATTCCAAAAGGGTGCTACATTTCGTGAAGGCCAAGGGTCTTATCATGCTACTAATATGAGGTTTGCCAAAGACTTCTCTAGCATGCTACTACCACAAGGTGTTAGTGGTGTGGTCCCTATTGATGTTTGCACTAAATATGGAAGGAGCCATAGAGGCCCATGTTTGAAAGGTTCTCATTCATGCTTTGAATGTGGGGAACTTGGTCATAAGAATATGAATTTTCCAAGAAATCGTGGCAAAGGTCGGGGTGCAAATGTGGTTCCATTGGGTAGAAGTGGTCCTCAAGGTGGTGCCCCAAGGCCAATTGGTTTTATTCTCTGCATGGGAGGCAAGGGGTTGGTGAGGTTCCCGATGTTGTTACCAATATGTTGAAAATCTTTGACTTTGATGCACATGATTTGATTGATCCGGGTGGCACTCTTTCTTTTCTTAGCCCTTTGCTGCCCAAAAGTTTCATGTTGACCCCGAGTTGTTGTATGAGTCATATTAAGTGTCTACTCCTATTGATGCTTCTATTGTTGCTAGGAATGTTTATAGAAGTTGTCCTATTTGCATTTGCATAAGTTATTGCCCTGTGAACTTGTTGAATCAGAATGGTAGATTTTTATGTCATTCCTTGGATGGATTGGTTGCATGCCTACTATGCATCTATTGATTGTTGAACCCGTAGGATAAAATTCTATTTTCCAACTGAACTCGTCTTTGAGTGGGAAAGTCTAGATGTAGTGGTCAAAGGTAGATTCATTTCTTGCATTAAAGCCTGTAAGTTGATCTCTAAGGGGTGTCTTTACCATCTTGTAGGGTTAGACATATGGATTCCAAAGTCCCTTCCATGGAGTCAGTTCGGGTTGTAAATGAGTTTCTTGATGTCTTCCAAAATGACCCACTCGATATTCCTCCCAAAAGGGAAATATATTTTGTTATATACTTCCTCCCCGATACTCAACCCATTCCTATTCTCCCTTACCGTATGGCCCCAGCGGGG
>JAPFFP010078229.1:0-22876 GCA_026153255.1 Solanum medicagineum | reverse complement strand
GTTAGAGAACAAAATCTAGACCTCATGTAGAAGTACAATTTTGAAATGATTAAAATATGTATGATTGAAGTTAGACCCATTTTTCTATTGTCAATTAGAAGTAATAACATGTCACGATTTCAAATGGATCGTGAATGACATTCACATTAATTTTTCTGTGAAAAAATTGATATTTTAACCCAACTACCCAAATCAGTTAAATTTCCATAAACTCAAACAGAAATCTAACAATAATAAAACAATACCCAAACACTGAAAGTCATTATACCAAAACTCTAAAACTACAAGTCTAAAGATGGGGATGCAACTCCGAAACCCTAACAAGAAAATAAATGGAATCTAGTCCTGTGAAAGAATTCATAGTAGCTCAGAAGATGCTAGCTCACCCTTGAATTTAGAAGTCCACAATCACCTAACTGAGATCTCTCTACAGTTGTCTGAAGATCCTTTGAACTCAATAAAGAAAGAGCAAATATAGTATGAGTACACATAACAGTAGTATACTAATAGGATCATGCGACTACTCTAATAAGTGAAATATATATCAAGCAACTAGAACACGATAAATCATACATATACTAAAAGAACACAATAGTCACAATTCATGCTCTATATTGTAATTTCATATTTATCAATTTCAAAGCAAATTCAGCAATAGTCCTATAAAGAGACCCACACCTAAACAAGTAATGTGTCTGAATGTGACACCCGATTTAAATAACAAACCAATTAAATTTTCATAAACTCAAACAGAAGTCTAACAATAACAAAACAATACCCAAAAACTGAAAGTCATTATACCAAAACTCTAAAACTACAAGTCTAAAGATGGGAATGCAACCCCGAAACCCCAACAAGGCAATAAATGGAATCTAAGTCTGAAAACAAGTGAACTAAGATAGTGGAAGAATTCATAGTAGCTCAGAAGATGGTAGCTCACCCTTGGATTTGGAAGTTTACAATCACCTAACTGAGGTCTCTCTACAGTCGTCTGAAGATCCTTTGTACTCATAAAAAAAGAGCAAATATAGTATGAGCACACATAACAGTAGTATACTAATAGGATCATGCAACTACACTAATAAGTGAAATATATATCAAGCAACTAGAACACGATAAATCATACATATACTAAAAGAACACAATAATCACAATTCATGCTCCATCTTGCAATTTCATATTTATCAATTTCAAAGCAAATTCAGCAATAGTACTATCAAGAGACCCACACCTGAACAAGTGATGTGCCTGAATGTGACATCCGATTTAAATAATAAACCAGTTAAATTTTAATAAACTCAAACAGAAATCTAATAATAACAAAACAATACCCAGAAACTGAAAGTCATTATACCAAAACTCTAAAACTACAAGTCTAAAGATGGAGATGCAACCCCGAAACCCCAACAAGGAAATAAATGGAATCTAAGTCCGGAAACAAGTGGACTAAGATAGTACAAGAATTCATAGTAGCTCAAAAGATGCTAGCTCACCCTTGGATTTGGAAGTCCACAATCACCTAACTGAGGTCTCTCTACAGTTGTATGAAGATCCTTTGTACTCAATAATAAAAGAGGAAATACAATATGAGTACACATAACAGTAGTATACTAATAGGATCATGCGAATACTCTAATAAGTTAAATATATATCAAGCAACTAAAATACGATACCTAATATATATACTATAAGAACACAATAGCACAATTCATGCCCTGTATTGCAATTTCATATTTATCTATTTCAAAGCAAATTCAGCAATAGTCCTATCAAAAGACCCACATCTAAACAAGTAATGTGTCTGAATGTAACACCTGATTAAATAATATATCATAACATGACACTCGATCTAATAATGTGTCAGAACGTGATACTCGATTTCATAATATACCAAAACATGACACCCGATCTACAAGCATAATCATAATCACAAGCATAATGAATAATTTGCAATTGGCCTATTCAAGTGATAGATTCATTACATGTATTTAGACCATGAAGGGTTATCAATTAACTTTATATCATTATTCTATTTCCACATGCATGCAAAAGGTACTATGAGGTAGTTACCATGAATACATCACACAAATGAAAATATTAAACCATCACCTACCTCGAATTCAAGCCTTGAACTCTATATAATCAAAGCTTTCACCTTTTTTACAAAGTCCTAACTCGTTCTTGGTTTATAACAATCAAGGAAATACATATAATCAACAACAATGGCTAATTCATTTGGATTGAACCAACATCCTAACATTTGGCCACTTTCATGATCATCTCCCCAACTAGAGATTTTACTTACTATCATTTACAGTTTAAATCTTTTACTATATCAATAGTCCCTAGAATATAGGTTCAAAAATCAAAATATAAGTTAGAAAAACAATTAACTTACATTTAGTAATGTAATCAGTGGAAAACGGAAGAGAATCCGATCTCTCAAGGACAAAGTGAAAAAAAACAAGAATGAATTTGAGACTTTTCTGACTTAAAATTCGCCATTGTCTTGTCATGGCGGTCACTTATCCCGTCATGACAACGGCGCCATAATGGGAATAGTCCCATCATAGTAGATTGCATGGAGACAAAAATCTCATAATTTACATCCCAACCTCCTTTTTACAACACACTCTCAAACTATGACATTAATTAATTTACCCTTTGCATCACCATGACAGAAATAGTCCCATCATAGCGGATTGCATGGAGACAAAAATCTCATGATTCACATTCAAATTCCTTTTTTACATCACAACTCCCAAATTATGACATTAATTAATTTACCCTTTGTATCAAGATCAATTTTGAGAGTTCTACTCACATGAATTCAATTTTATGAAGTGGTGAGTCGTAAAAATACTACTCTTATGATGCTTTAAACAAAGGATTTCTGCACTTTCTCAAGCATATTTGTTATTTTGATGTTTGTTTTTGTGAGTTTTCAGGAAAAATGACTAAGGCAGGGAGAAATGGGCGAACTATAGAACAAGGATGAAAAAGAGCAAAAATGGAATCAAGTATGGGCACACAGAAGCCTACACGACTCGTGTACTATTACAAGGACCATGAGGCCCATCATGGCCTCATACTTAGCGGCTGATGGCACGAAAGTTAAGGCATGTCCACGACACCCTTTACGAGCCATGGGATGTCAAATGGGTCTTGCGTTTGACCGTCAAAGTGACGTGAAGGGGAGTATCGTCAAAGAGAAGCAGAATGTGCAAAGTGTAAGCAGATGGGACCCTGCCACAGGTCGTGTAACCAACCACGGTCCATGACATGGGCCGTGGTGATGATGGATATTGCAAACGTTGAAGGGGAACCAGACGGTCTGTTAAACGGACAATCAACTACCACATGGGTCGTTGACCTACGCTTAGAGAGTGATAGTGGAGCGAGTCTCTGGAGGCCAAGTATAGCCACATGGACCATTTGACGGTCTGTCTACTGTCTCACGGGCCGTGTGGTGGCCCGTGTCTATGCCGACGGATTTTTTCTATTTTAATTTGGATTAGGTTTTTTTTGTGTACAAATAGTTATTTTATTTCAGTTTTAGTGAGTCTTGTATGGCTAGAGAGAGAAAATACTTTCCTTGAGATTTCACAAGATTTTTGGGATTTTGCTTATCTAGTTCAAGATTGTAACTCGTGGATTCATTGATTATTTAATAGTAAGTCATTTATTATGAATTCTTTGTACCATTGTGGATTTTCTTTCTTGAATATGCTAGGCTAAACCCACGACTAGGGTTATGGGAATCATGATAAATCACTAAGATAGGCAAATATGGGGTAAATCTCTGGATTGGTTAGCATATATATCATAGCAATCTTCGTTATAATTTCTTCCTTGATAAGTCGACGCTTTATGGTAAGAATTTATTCGTACATTCCCAAAAGGGATGTTTTGATTAGGAAAATAGTTCTACGATGGAAATTCATTTTTAACCTACTTTAAGTACTTGAGATTGAAACATGATAGTATTCCGAGATTAACAACAAGGGTTAGTACGTAAACATTCTGAGACCAAAAGGTAATGAACGATATGCATCTAAGAAGGACCAAGAGGTGAAGTAGATGTTACATAACTTTTTAGATCTTATATACGTAATCATGAACGAGTTTATCACTAGATTTGGCTATCGCATTAGATGCCATGGGGGACACAATCCTAGCTTCGCATATATTGTCTGAAATCTAGTAGTCCTTGCACTCATTTACTGTGTTTATTTTAGTAACTTAGTTCGAAAAACGAAAACCCCCATTTACTTTATGCACTTTTGTTTTGGGAATAGATATTACATCTGAAACTGGTGCTAATAGATATAGTCTCACACATTCCCTATGGGATCGACCTCAACTCTGGTTGAATTCTATATTTGATCAATGATCGCTTTACTATTCCTTTTGAACTGTAAATTTGGGCATCAAATTTTGGCGTCGTTACCGGGGAATACGACGAATAGTCTATTAGTTTCTATTTTTAGTTTGTGATACTAGTCCCTAAATTTACTTTGTTTCTTGTTTTTGTCTCTTGGTAAGGAGCCACTCTTGCATGCAAAGCACCCGAAGCAAGGTGAAACACTTGTTCCCTACGGCCCCGATCTTACTAAATCAATCCACAGAATGAATGCCCAAGAACGCGAAGCGGCTAGAGTGAGAGAGTTGGTTGTGAACCCTGCAGGTGGGGAAACGATGGTCTGGGTGCTAATGAAACTACTAGCAATAAGGTACCACCAGCAGCACCACTTAGATAGGTGTCGATGTCTGGTGTGAGACCCTAAGTGCCTCAGCCGCCCCAACCAGTGAATGATGATGAGGGTGTTACTACCATTGGGGCAATTGTACTTCCCCAACTCCCGCAGATGTTAAGTTCACTATCACTAGCACTATGCTGCAGATGCTACAGTTGAAAGGGTTGTTTAGTGGAGTAGCAACTGAGGATGCAAATAAGCATATCCTCAACTTTTTGGCGACATGCCAATCTTCTGAGATTCTTGGGGTCAGTCAGCAGACAATTAGGTTGTGGTTATTCCCATTGTCTCTTTTCGATGCGTCAACTAAGTGGTTGAATAAGCTTCCACATGATCCCATCCGTACTTGGGGAGAGTGATAACATGCAAAGTAGAGATGGCACCAACATGAGTGGCATGTACCCCTCAAGACCATTTACAAGGAGTCAAGCAAAAGATCTCCAAGACCTACAAGCAATGTCCATGGAAAAAGAAGGCATTGGAGGAGCTTGAGGGTCACTAAAGAAAGGCTTACAATGTGTGGAAGGTCTATCAAGGTGAGGAGAAGGAAGAAAAGAGGCCATGTGTGCAAATGTCTATTACTTAAATTCAAGGATTTGAAAGGAAGGCAACCAAATAAGGCCCTTACTCTTTGAGGGTAAAATTGTAAAGAAAATATCTTCTTTTATTTTCTTAGTATAAATAGTCTTATTTTAGCATTTGGAAGACTAAGACTATGTTGAATATAGAATTCTCAAATTGTAGTATCTTTTTAGTGAGTAATTAGGGTGAACTCTTAGAATTGTTAGTTGACTTGTTTGCTTGATCGGTTGAAGGTTGCCCATTTGTGGTTCTTAATTTCCTTTAATTTTCTTGTTAGGGTTTTATTTGAGTTGTTGAAATCAATTAGGAGGTGAGAGTTTTAGTTCCTTGTTGCCCATAATTTCAATAGTTTGAATTTAATCCACATATCTTTCTATCTTTGTTCCCTTTTTCTTTCTTGTTTGATCTTTATCATTTGGTGTCAAGAGCTTAGGTTTAGATTTGTTTTCACAAATCTAGGTCTTGGAATTTTGATCCACTCAAAGTTCAAAAATCCAAAAAAAAAAATCAAAAAGTTTTCATTTGATTTGTTGTTTTTTACACTAGATTCTTGTTCACTAGTGTTTTTGAGCCTAAATCTCAAATTTCATTCAATTTGGAGTTGTGGAAGTGAAGTTGCCATTGAAGGATTTTGAGCATTCAAACTTTTCAAATTTTGAAAGTGGGTTCATTGATTGAGAAGAAATTGAAGGTTAATGATCATTGGAGTTTGTTCTCTACATCAAGGGGAAGCTAATCCTAAATTTTGAGCCTATTCTGAGTTGATTTTAAGGTGTTGGGATTTAGTGTGTGTTCTTGAAGATATTCAAGTGTTCTTGAAGAAAAAGAAGATCAAAAGGTACATTTGATCCTTTTTTTCCAAGTCAAAGTTGGTCAAGGTGTTGGTTGGCCCTTAGTGGAAATTTGAAAAAAAATTTATTTTTTTTTAAAAAAATTTTAAAAAATTTTAATTTCTACGTCAGCGCCAAATCAACAACAAATCAGCGCCAACACAGCACCAAGTCAGTGCCTAGCAGTGAGTCATTGAAGGAGAGCCTTTCAGGTGTGCCACATGGCGCATGTTGGTCAATTTCAGAGAACAACATCTCCGGAGTTTTTATACCCCGTCAATTTTTCCAAGTATAAGAGGTTTTTTGGGCACAAAAAATTTTCTAAGTGTCCAAATGACGTGATTCATTTTTAAAATTTTTGTTCTTCGATTCTCCAACTATTTAGCAAGTAATTAACATCTTTACCTACTTGTTAACTAGTTTTAATTATCAAATCATCAAATCAAACCCCTTTCAAGTCATGAACACCTTAAGGATTCAAAATTTTTTCTAAGTGTCCGAACTCAATTCTTCTTCTTTGTCATTCATTTTTCTCTCATTCCTCAACTATTTAACAACTAAGTAACATCTTTAATAACTTGTTAACTAGTTTCTAAACATTAAATCATCTCTTTAATTCTTCAAATTAGGTAACAACAAGTACTTTCTTATACTTTTGTTACTTAGTTTTTTTTTTTGAGTCCGATATTTCTTGTGCCTCTTTCTTCTAGTTTTTCTTCTTTTATTCATGTTCTTAAGCTTTGTTTGAGTCATCCTTCTTTCACGAGTCATACGATCCACCCCACCACAAAGGATAGGTGACCTTGAATTGATTGAACGGAGCTAGTTCACTATCAATTTTGAGACGACACCATAGAAGGTGCGTTGAGAGTTACATAGGAGTGACGTGAGGCTTTTGCTACTAATCTTGTTTGTTGAGTATTGTAGGTATCATGTATAATACAATTCCAATTGGGAAAGGTTCGAAGAACATCAGTGCTTACTTCTCCAAACAAATAGCGAAAGTGAATGGAAGGATGGGAGGTACGGAGGAAAGGTTGGTACGGGTGGAGAATGTTAATCGAGAGAAAGAAATTCAATTCGAAAATGAAGAGATAAGGATGGCATCGATGCATTCCACCACAATTACCCTGGGAAAAGCCCATAATTTATGTTTCCCTCCACAAAGTCGAATCCGAAGTTACTAAAACCCCACTTTCTAAATGAACAACAATCTAAAACATCCAAGATAAGCTACATCACCTCCACTAAATGCACCAAAAATTCCCTACCAAGCCAACCAATACCAAAATCCCCTCTATGATGAAATGCACAGAGATCTCAATAATGATGAGTTTTGGGAGCATGGGGGTAGGGATACCTATGGAGTACAAAGGGAAGGAGTCTGACCTTGGGACTTGGGGTAGGATCATGGTATGGGAGGCCAAAACTATTAGTATAGAGTAGATAGAGTGGGGGAATAGAGGAGATAGGATGGGATATAGAGGAGATAGGATGAGAAATGAAGAAGAAAGGTTGGATGATAGGGTAAATTTTGGTTGCTTCATAGAGAAAGGAAAATCTTTGCTGAATGATGATAAAGACTTGAAGGTGAATTCCAATCTTTCATATGTTGTGAGAAGAATTAAGGAAGCCGTTTCCAAAGAAGAACTTGATCAAAAGGAAAATCAATTCATGTTAGGTGCAAAATTCAAGGTAAAGTATGTTCTTTAATCATTGATTGATGGTGGAAGTCCCATTGTTGTTCCACGGGAAGAAGGTTCCTTGGCTAAAAATAAGGAGAATATGTGCATGATAGCAAAGCCAAGCAAGTGTTTAAGGGGAGTGGATGAGGGACACTTTCTAGTATGCCGTGTCAACACCCATCTTTTATTGCATGATAACCAAAATACTAGTATTGTTTCCTCTTCTACAGGACTATGACAAGCAAGGCAAGGAAAATGTGGTAGCAGTTGACCTATCAAGAAGGTTTATGTTGGTGACTACCTTGGCTTCTAGAATGATGAGATTTGAAAGCTTAAAGAAATTCTATCCTAGGGATCCCGACTTCAAAGATACTTTTGATAATCTTATCCAAGGGAAGCGGGTTGATAGGCTTCAATTAGTTGATGGATTTTTGTTCAAGGATGGACGAGCTTGTGTTCCTTTGAGCTCATGGAGAGATCTACTTGTCAAGAAGGCTCATAGTGGTGGTTTGATGGGATACTTGGGGGTACCCAAAACACTTGACATTCTAAAGGAGCAATTCTTTTGGCCCAAGATGAAGCATGATGTGGAGCGAATTTGTGGACAATGTTTCAATTGTAAGCATGCCAAATCCACGACTCGGCCCCAAGGTAAGTATACCCCTCTTCTTACTCCTAGTGGCCCATGGATGGATATCTCTATGGATTTTATGTTGGGTCTTCCTAGGACTAAAAGAGGACATGATAGCATAATTGTGGTAGTGGATAGATTTTCTAACATGACTCATTTTATTCCATGCCATAAATATGATGATACATCCCATGTAACATCTTTATTTATCATCAATGCTCTTAAGTTGCATGGAGTCCCTCAAACCATTGTTAGCGATAGGGATTCCAAATTACTTAGTCAATTTTGGAAGAGTCTATGGGGTACACTTGGTACCATACTTATGTTCTCTACTTTTTGCCACCCTCAAACTGATGGACAAATTGAAGTAGTCAATAGGACTCTTGGAAGTGTGCTTTGGTGCATGATTATAGGAACCCCAACTACTTGGGAAGACCGTTTACCCTTGATTGAATTTTCATACAATCGGTCTTTCCATCTTTTATTGGAATGTCACCATTTGAGGCATTTTATGGCTTAAAACCTTTGTTTCTACTAACCATGACTCCATTATCTAGTAATTTTGTTTTGAGCCTAGATGCTAAGCAAAGGGAAAAGGAGATGATGAGCATTCATGCCAAGGTTAAAGAGACCATTGAAAAGAACAATTCTAAGGTGGATATTCGAAAAAATTGGGGGAGAAAAGACGTGATCTTCAACCCAAATGATTGGGTGTGGATAGAGGGGTTTCCACATGTTCGAAAAGAAAAGGTAAGCCCAAGAGGAGATGGACGTTTCAAAGTACTCAAGAGAATCAATGACAATGCCTACATGATTTACTTGCCAAGTGAGTATAATGTTCATAATGTTTTCAATGTTAGTGATTTATCTCCTTGTGTTGTAGGTGAATCTTTGGATTCGAGGAAGAATCATTTTCAAGAAGGGGAGGATGATAACATGAAAAGTACAAATGTCACCAACATGAGTGGCATGTACCCCTCAAGACCATTCACAAGGAGTCAAGCAAAAGATCTCCAAGACCTATAAGCAATGTTCGTGAAAAAAAGAAAGCATTGGAGGAGCTTGAGGGTCACCAAAGAAAGACTTATAATGTGTGGAAGGTCTATCAAGGTGAGGAGAAGGAAGAAAAGAGGCCATGTGTGCAAATGGCTATTACTTGAATTCAAGGATTTGAAAGGAATGCAACCAAACAAGGCTCTTACTCATTAAGAGTAAAATTGTAAAGAAAATGTATTCTTTTATTTATTTAGTATAAATAGTCTTAGTTTAGCATTTGGAAGACTTAGACTATGTTGAATATGGAATTCTCAAATTGTAGTATCTTCTTAGTGAGTAATTAGGGTGAACTCTTGGAATTGTTAGTTGACTTGTTTGCTTGATTGGTTGAAGGTTGCCCATTTGTGGTTCTTAGTTTCCTTCAATTTTCTTGTTAGGGTTTTATTTGAGTTGTCGAAATCAATTGGAAGGTGAGGGTTTTAGTCCCTTGTTGCCCATAATTTCAATAGCTTGAATTTAATCCACATATACTTCTATCTTTGTTCCCATTTCTCTTTCTTTCTTGTTTGATCTTATCAGAGAGTTAAAGGAGGCATTCTTGGAGAGGTTCTTCCTCGCATCAAGATAGCTGAAAATCACATATGACATCGGGTCTCACAAGAAACTGTCGAATGAAGCATTACATGAGACTTGGGAGATATTCAGGAAGAAGCTTAAGCAGTGCCCCGATCATCTCCTCACAGATGAACACTTGAAGGCAGTCTTCTATAGGTCATGCAATTTTGTGACAAAGTCGATCATTGATGCTGCTTGTGGGGGATCATATATGTGTAGCACTTTCCCAAAGATAATGGTGATCTTAGATCAAGTAGCCAAGAACAATAGGGCATGGTACATTAGAGATGGAGACTGTTTGGGACTCGTCTTTGAGATGACTTCAGAGCACCGACTAAAGGAGGAGGAACGGGATCAAGACATGGGCCACATGAAGACCTAGCTAGACTTGTCGGTAAAATGGTTCTTAGATGGAGGCATAGAAAATGTAAAAGCTATAGATACAATGCCAGGTATGATGATCAGGGCTATAACTATGATAAGGAGGCAAATTTCTTAGGCAACCAGAACAGAGACGACTACAGGAACCGAGAGCGCCAGAATGATGGTGGTGGAAGGTCAAAATTAGAAGAGATGATGGCAAAGGTGCTTGACAAAGTTGAGTCCACTGAGGTAGGGATGAAAGATATAAAAACGGAGATGTACAATGTTTGAAAGTTGGTCGATTCGCATTCCACCTCAATCAAGCAATTAGAGCAGAAGATGGGGGTAATTGTCAGCAGCTATAAATCAGACAAAAGCTAGGTCACTTCCAAGCGATGATATTTAGAACCCTAAAAATGATGGTCATTGCATGACAGTAACCATGAAGAGCGGTAAGGTACCCTTTTACCCTGTTATACCAAGTAATGTAGGTTTGGATGCAGCTAAAAGGCAAGATGCCTAACCTCATGGAGGTGCATGTTGATGATTTGAGTGAAGAAGCAGAGGTGACACCAGCAGAGCCTAAAGTTACTAAAGAGCCTGAGGTGACACCAGCAGTGACCCAACCTCTGCCAGCTATTCCTAAGCCACCACCACCATTCTCACAGAGGTTGCAAAAGAAGGTTGAAGATGGCAAGTTTTAGAAGTTCTTGTCCATGCTAAAAGAGATTTCAGTAAACATCCCTCTAGTGGAGGCACTTGAGCAGATGTCGGGCTACGCTAAGTTGATAAAAGACTTAGTGACAAAGAAGAAGATAGCCATGATCGAGCCAGCAAATAATCTGCACCATTGTAGTGCCATTGCGACAAGATCTCTTGTGGAAAAGAAGGAAGATTCGGGAGCTTTCACCATCCCGTGTACCATTGAAGCATTTGATTTTGCAAGAGCGCTCTGTGATCTGGGTGCCATCATCAACTTGATGCCACTGGAAGTTAACAGGCAGTTCGGCTTAAGATCCCCCACACCCACTAGAATGCGGCTACTCATAGCAGACAGATCGGTGAAGCGGCCCGTGGGGATTCTATGTGATGTGCTGATCCATGTGGGCTGGTTCATCTTTCCTGTGAGCTTTTGTCATTTTGGACTGCTAGGTGGATTTTGAGGTCTCCATCATCCTTGGGAGACCATTTTTGGCTACTGGCAAGGCATTAGTAGACGTAGAGAGAGGGGAGCTGATGTTTAGACTTAACACTGAAGAGGTGAAGTTCAGTGTGTGTGCTGCAATGAGAAGACCTAAAGAAGTGGTTGTTATGTTGATCCTAGATGTTGAAGATGATTGTCTTTCTGAGATCCCACTAGAGAAAACAATGAGTGTGGACATGCTAGCAGTGGTGTTGATCCATGCTAGCAGTGGTGTTGATGAACTTCCCAAATGATGGTATTAGTGGGTATGTGGCCACCATGAATGTATTGCAAGGTAGGGGTACCAGGCCATTTGTCCCTATAAAGTTGGACTTAGACCTGCAGAACAGGTCTACACTGCCAACTAAACCATCCATCGAGGGGCCTTCAACTGTGGAGCTTAAGAAGCTGCCCCATCACCTCAGGTATGTATTTTTGGGCACTGACAACACTCTCCCTGTGATTGTAGCTGCAAATCTTTATGAAAACCAGGTAGAGGCATTGCTAGGGGTCCTCCAAAAGTTCAAGCGAGCTATTGGTTGGACCATTGCAGATATCAGAGGGATTCCTCTAGGGATATGCACATAAGATAAAGTTGGAGGATAACTGTGTGCCCAGTATTGAGCATCAACGCAGGCTAAACCCACCTATGCAAGAGGTGGTAAAAAATAGATCATCAAGTGGCTAGATGCTGGGGTGCTATAGCCCATTTCTGACAGCAAGTGGGTTAGTCCAGTGCAGTGTGTCCTGAAGAAAGAGGACATGACAGTGATAGCTAATGACAAAAATGAGTTGGTCCTTTGAGACCAGTGACTGGATGGCGAGTGTGCATGGACTACCGAAAGATGAATAAGTGGACCTTGAAGGACCATTTGCCCATGCTCTTCATGGACTAGATGTTAGATAAGTTGGCAGGTAGAGGGTGATACTGCTTCTTGGACGGGTACTCAGGCTATAATCAGATATCCATAGTCTCGGAGGATTAGGAGAAAGTATTTTCACCTGCCCATATGGGACTCTTGCTCTTAGAAGGATGCCCTTAGAACTATACAATACCCCAACCACCTTCCAGCACTATATGATGTCGGTCCTATCTGACATAGTTGAAGACACCCTCGAGGTATTTATGGATGACTTCTCTGTAGTGGGTGAATCCTTGGGTACATGTCTGTTGAATCTTAGCAGGGCACTACAACATTGTGAGGAGGCTAACTTGGTGTTAAATTAGGAGAAATGTCACTTTATGGTCAAAGAGGGGATAGTTCTTGGCTATAAGATTTCTGAGAAGGGCATAGAAATGGATAAGGAGAAGATCGAGGTGATTGAGAAACTGCCGCCTCTTATATCTGTGAAAGGGATTCGAAATTTCCTTAGGCATGTAGATTTTTATCACGGCTTTATCAAAAACTTCTCCAAGATCGCATATCCTTTGTGCAAGCTATTGGAGAAGGATGCAAAATTCCATTTTGATGATAGCTGCAAATAGGCCTTTAAGACCTTGAAGCAAAAGCTGATTTCTGCTCTTATGGTGGTTGCACCTGACTAAACTGCCCCATTTGAGGTGATGTGCAATGCAAGCAGAATTGCTATGGGTGTTGTGCTTGGACAGAAGCGCAACAAGATATTCCACCCTATCTACTACGCCAACAAGACCCTCAATGATGCTCAAAAGAATTATACAGTGATTGAGCAGGAATTCCTGGCCGTGATATATGCATTTGACAAGTTCTGGGCATACTTATTGGGCACCAAATCGATAGTGCACATCGAACATACAGTCTTGCGGTATCTCATGGCAAAGAAATATGCTAAGCCAAGGCTTGTCAGATGGGTTCTCCTGCTGCAGGAGTTTGACTTCAAGGTCCTAAATAGAAAAGGATCTGAGAACCAAGTAACAAACTACTTGTCCAGGTTGGAAGATGAGTCAAGACTGAAGGATTGGTTGAACATCAATGATTCCTTTCCTGATGAGCAGGTATTGGCAGAGTTGTTGAGTATTATGGAGGCTTGTCACTCATCCGCAGTAGGGGTCAATCATGGAGGGGCCAAAACAATGAAAAAGATTCTCCAATGTGGGTACTACTGTCCCACCATCTATAAAGATGCCTACGACATGGTTCTTGGGTGTGACCAGTGCCAGTATTAGGGAAACATCTCGAAGCGCCAAGAGTTGCCCATGACCCCGATTCTTGAGGTCAAAATTTTTTATATCTGGGGAATTGACTTCATGGGCCTATTTGTGAGTTTGTATGGAATGAAGTCCATCCTGGTGCCGGTGGACTATGTCTCCAAATGGGTGGAGGTGGTAGCATTACAAAACAATGAGATCAAGAGTGTTGTCCAATTTTTGAGGCGGAACACCTTTTCCAGATTTGGGACACCCAGAACTATCATCAGTGATGGGGGTTCTCACTTCTGTAACAAGGTTTTCTGTGTTGTGCTAGCAAAATATGAAGTCCGACAACACAAGGTTGCCACACCCTATCACCCACAGACTAGTGGATAGGTTGAAGTGTCAAGAGAGATCAAGGAAATCCTGACTAAATTTGTAAATGCTACCCAGACAGATTGGGCAAGGAAGCTAGATGATGCACTTTGGGCCTACAGGACAACTTACAAAACACCCATTGGTATGTCCCCATATCAGTTGGTGTTTGGTAAAGCCTGTCATCTGACCATGGAGTTAGAGCACAAGGCAGTTTGGGCTTTGAAGAAGCTCAATATGAATTGTGAGGAGGCCACTGACTTGAGAGTTGACCAGCTCAATGAGTTGGACGAGTTTCGCCTCCATGCATATGAGAGTACAACACTATACAAATAGAGGATGAAGGTCCAGCATATTTCCCAATGGAGCTTTGGTGCTGGAGACAAGGTTTCACTGTACAACTCCACGTCAAGACGCTTCCCAGGTAAGGTTAAGTCATGGTGGTCTGGGCTATACGATTAGCCAGGTGTTTCCCCATGGTGCAATTGAGCTAGAAGCAAAAAATAGGGATTGATTCAAGGTAAATGACTAGAGAGTGAAGCAATATTTGGGTGCAGCAATAAAAGCCTCAGTGATTAAGGTCTTGCTTCTTGACGAAGTTTGAGTAGTCAAGACAATGTGTCATGTCGCAACGTTAAATCAAACGCTCCATGAGAAGCAACCTATGCATTGTAATAGTTATGAAAAAAAACTTTAATTTTTATGTCATGCATTTTCTTGTTTTTGATTTGTGTGTCCAGGTGAGTATAGGTGCTATTCTAGAGTTTGTGAGTCCCTAGATGGTGGAAGACATGTCTTGAGGCCAAAATGCCCCATCTGCGTTGAGCCAAAAATTTGCTAAGTGTGGCCATACGACCCACATACACGGGCTGCGTCATATATAACAAAAGAGCTGTCTGACGGCTGTGTGAGTGTAACTTGCAAGCTCGCCAAAAATACCAAGTGTAGTCTCACGGGCGGCTTACACAGCCCGTCAACCCTTACACGGCCCGTGACATGGTGCCTTTATGTACATATGTGCCAGGTAAGTTGAATCGTGTGAAGTATGGGTACGCGGACCACCTAACGGTCCGTGACGAGTGTCACAACTCGTCTGGTGGCCCGTCGAGGCGTCATCAATAGTGTAGTGCCAAGTAAGTGCAACGTGAGTGAAGTAAGGTAGGACAGATGGTCCAAATGGACTGTGACATGTGTCATGAGCCGTGAGGCCGCCCGTATGGTGAGCGTTGACCGGTCAAACACAGTTGACCAAGGGTCTTTAAAACCCTTTCTTTTGTCCCACCTATTCACTCCCAAATTCCCCATTCACTCTCTATCTCACGGCTCTCTCTCCTCTTTTCACACCTTCTCTCGTAAAACCCCAATAAATTACTATCATATTATGACGATCCGTGAGTTAATCACATGATTTGTAGCTTAATCTAAGTGTGGGTCTCAAGTTTTCGAAGAAAGCCTTCTTCTTCATTGCTATTTATCAAGTAAGAACTAAATGCTCTATCTTCTAATGTTGATTTTGGTGCTTGCATGTGTATATCTTAGTCAAAGATTAGCTCTTTCTTGATTTAAAGCATCATAATTTACATTATTGATGTGGGTGTGCATGTGGTGGTGAAAACCACCATTGTTGAGTTCTTAAGGTCTTAACTATAAAAATGATTATTTTGGGTGATATTGTGCATGATTTTTGGGGAAAGTGACTTGTATGTGCTATTGTGTTGATGAAATTATGATTAAGTGCGGGTGAAATTGCATGAACATGGGTATATGTGCATTACAAGTTGGAAATGGGTCAAAGGAGGGTCGGACGGTCGTTTTCACGGATCATGTCATGGTTCACGGACTGTGTAACGGCCCATGACATACCGTCAGCCATCTACGCAACCAAGTGCCTTTTGACGGGCCCTTTCACGGACCGTGTCTCGTTACATGAGCCGTGTAGGGTCTCGTTGACCCTGTTCCACCTGCATTAGTTTACTTAGGTTACTTTTTATTTTTAATTTACATATGTTCTTAAGTGCAATGGCCCTATGATAGACCAGGTGACTCCATTCTTAAGGGTTACTATCACTTTTATGGCACAAGGGAAGTCTGAGTACCCGTTAGTGCGTCAACCTGCGTGTGCAATAATTTCTAACAAAGCGTGTTCCTTGTTGGCACTTGCAGATACTATGGGTCCATGCCACAGCTTAGTCAGATGCAGTGATAGGGAAGAGCTTGTGTCACGACTCCATGACTCCCCAACCACATCATCTAGTAATCAGGATGGGAGTGACTCAGGCGATGACTCCTCCAGTAGGTCTAAAATTCGGTATACAGGAAATGTCTCCCCTCACTCTCCTCGTACTATATGGGCCCATGCATCAGGCCGTCGCAGAGATCCCCAGTCTGAAGAGGGGGTTCCTTCCACAGGAGTTGAGAAGGAGGCAGATTCCCCGGAATAGGAGAAGAACACTTCGGAGCAGACAAGCAGGGGCAAACTCCGGAGGCTGAGGGTTACAACACTGAGGAGCAGGAAAATGAGGTCAAACTCCGGGACAGTGATGGTGAGGCCATTCATTTTGCAGTCTCCCAGAAGACGGACCCTGAAACTGCCAGGGCACTTATTGTTTTTCTAAGGGGTTGGTGGACAGTCCCAGGCGCTAAGGATATCTACACTAACGGACTTACAAAAGGTTTCAGGGGGTTCAAACAATGGCCTGTCATCACTGACCAACTTGACAGAGTTTTGGAATTCAGAGATACTTTAACTCATATAAGTTCGGTTGGATGGCGCAACCACCTGGGTACTATGGGCCCGCCATAGTTGAAGAGTTCTATTCCAACTATACCACTAGTCTACTAAACTCTATGGAGGGTACCCAGTTAAGAAAGGTGAAGAGACAGGTCACACCTACTACGTCCCCGTGGTCACATGTGATGGTGCGTGGTACACGAGTGAATATCTCAAAAACCACCATCAACCGATTCCTATTTGGGCCAGATTACCAAGCTCCTCTAGACGGCCAGTTCATGATAGACACTTGCAGATTGTGGATGTAGCGTGGATCTCTGATTCGTCATCTAGGGCTGCATTGTTAGGATGGATCGCAGAGCGAATAGCCATTCAGGGGGCAGTGGCCCATTGGGTTACAGACCCCAAGTGTCCTATCGCCAAAGCATCGTTGACATTTGCTACAAAATTTTGGTGGTCGGAGGTACAGGCAAGGTTGCGGCCTATAGGAAACGATAATCTACTCTAACTTTTGCATGCCTCTTTGATAGCATGCCTGATGTCCAAATACGGAGTAAATGTGGGCCGAATTATTGCTTTCAGATGTGGGACTGAGCTTTATCTAAGAGAGCTGGCATGCCTTTCCCATTCCTGGTTCATTCCCTTTGCATACAAACCGGTGTTCCTACTACTCACTTTTTGGACAAGAAAATAGCTCCCAAGGGCGTAGCCAACATTGCCTTGATTAAAGATGTCCAAAACCCCCTTATGATGAGCAGAACACATTCACTAGAGGGGCCAACAAACTTCCCCTCCGCACCTCCACAACAATCTTTGCCATTTGAGAACTAAACCATCGCCCCACTATAAGGTGCGGCTTCTGAGCGGCCCGAGGGTAGTGGATGCAGGTCCTTCAGTACAGCAAGGGTATGCATATGTGCCCTACGAGTTCTTAGCTTGGTTGGTTGCGGACCAATGACAGACATGTGCTATTGTTAACGAGATTGTAGAGAGAATCCCACAGGTGGTCTAGTCTCATTCGCAGCGGGTGGTCGACCAACGTAATAAAGTCCTTCTGAGCCGAATCACCACTTTACAGAGCCAAGTCAATACTTTGCAGGGATACTTCCATAATATGTTCAGGAGTATGACTGGGGATGAAATGACGAGTTTGGTTCAAACGGTGAATGATATAAATGCTCAGATTGCTAAGCTGACTGCACAGTATCAGGTCCCCACATCGGCCCTACCTCCAGAGTCGTGGATGAGCTTATTCAATGTCTCCGTGGCACTAGTTTTGGATGAGATGTAGGGCATTCCACCTGCCTAATCTGATATACTCGCGCCACCCACTGATCAACCCAGGAGAAAGGACAAGGGTAAGCGATGCGGCCACCAAAAGAGTCCTCTGCGTGAACCACAGAAGGAAGAAAAGTGGTAGATGAGCAAGGCCGCGAGGTCCCAGCGCCAAGCAGCGGCTGAACAGGCAAAACAAGCACGACTGGTCAAAGAAGCAACTCGAGTAGGAGCCTCCGGTAGCACCTTTGGAGCTAGTGCTACATATGCTGATATAAATCCCCTAGGAGGGTCTAGTCCCACCCACCCTACTGATGCCTAGGGCGTCCCAGGTATGTTCTATCCCCTATCTGTTCATTTACTCTTGTGATGGTGTAGTGAGGGCACTACACTGTCGTTTTGGAGGGGGTGGGGCATCCTATCACTTCAAAGTTTTTCTAGTCATGTTTCTTTTCTCTAAAGTGTATTATCTAGTAGAACTATCATGTTTAGGTCTTAATGTTTCTGTATATATAAGTGTTCACAATAGTCTAGGGTAGCCTTTGTGTTGATCTTTGTGATGTCCCATGTTGACAATGTTAAAGTTATATGTGTTTGCATCTCATCCTGACTAACTTGCATGGTTGCTGGTAAGTATTGTGCGTGTATGGTCGGCATTTTGATGAATGAAACATGCCTATGTGATTTAGTACTAATTAGTGTAGAAGATGTGCAATGTGTGTGTGAGCTGATTGCATAATTCAGTCAATATGCTTGTGAGATAGAACTTGCCTGGTTACTCCAATTGAAGTGATTGAATGACTGGATTAGGAGGTGACCTTAGGCCATTGTTGTTGACTAGTCATTTGGCCAAAAATTGACCAACTAAATGAAATAGCCCTCTTGAACCAAAAGTTGAGCCTAAATGGACCTTTTTCTTTGCAATCATCCAAATTCACTTCCCCAGTCTATCTGTTGATCTCTATTTTGGCCTTGGTCTCTCCAAGGACATTGTGAACCTTGACCCAAGCCAAAGGCTTAAGTTGAAGGTGGCTAGTGCAGGGAGAACAGAAAAATAAATGTGGAAAAGAATAAAATGATAAATGGAGATAAAGAAATGGGTTGTGACCGTGAGAAAATCTATGAGCGAAAAAGAAAAAGAATAAAAATGAGTAAATGAGCACGAAAATCGCTTCCTATAGTATAAAAAGTGGGAAAAATAGGGACAAGAAATGTTGGTAACGAAAAAGAAAATGGCCGAGTCAAAGTAAGTGTCTGGGAGAGGTCGTTTAGTCACTTTAATCCTAAACATACCTCACCCGATTCCGAGCCTATGCTACAAGCTGCAAAAGTCATAATATGATTCTAAAAAGGCCATTCAAGAGTTAAGGTGGTGAAAATAAGGGCAAGTTCATGATCGATACGTGTGTGTCCAATGAAAGTCATTTCTGAGAGTGAGTAACTACATTCCAGTCTCTGTTTTATATGCTTACATTGAGTGTGAGACTTCTTTGTGGTGTGGGCACTATATTTTGCATCAATTGGTTTCTAACTCAACTGAGGTGTCTTTATTCTTGATCATATGTGGACTGACCATGATGGTTGGCTTAATCTTTGTGGGTCCGTTTGGGGTGTGAGCACATTCTTAAACTTGTTACCGGGGCATATGTGTTGAAAATAGTGGGGCGATCCATAGTCTGAGTGAACACTTGTGTTTATGCATTGTTTGGTTGAGTCGTCATTGCTTGAGGACAAGCAATCACTCTTAGCTGAGGGTGTTGATGAGTCATAGAAATACGACTGTTATAACACTTTAAATAGAGGATTTCTACACGTTCTCAAGCATATGTGTTCTTTTGATGTTTGTTTTTGTGAGTTTTCAGGAAAAATGACTAAGGTAGGGAGAAATGGGTGAACTATAGAACAAGGATGAAAAAGAGAAAAACTGGAATCAAGTATGGGCACACGAATGCCTACACGACTCGTGTACTGTTATACGGCTCGTGTACTATTACACAAACCGTGAGGCTCATCGTGGCCTCACACTTGGCGATTGATGGCATAAAAAGTTGAAGGCATGTCCCACGGCACCTTCCACAGGCCGTGGGATGTCAGTCGGGTCGTGAGTTTGACCGTCAAAGTGCCGTGAAGGGGAGCACCATCGAAGCTCAACGAAATGTGCAAAGTGTAAACAGACAGGGCCCTGCCACGGGCCGTGGTGATGATGGATATCGCGAAAGTTGAAGGGGAACTAGACAGTCCGTTAGACGGACCGTCAACTGCCACACGGGTCATTGACCTGTACGTGGAGAGTGATAGTGGAGCGAGTCTCTAGAGGCCAAGTATAGCCACACGGACCGTTTGACGGTCCGTCTACCATCTCACGGGTCGTGTGGTGGCCCGTGTCTATGCCGATGGATTTTTTCTATTTTAATTTGGATTAGGTTTTCTTTGTATATAATAGTTGTTTTATTTCATTTTTAGGGAGTCTTGGACGGCTAGAGAGAGAAAACACTTAAAAACATTACTTTCCTTGAGATTTCACAACATTTTTGGGATTTTGCTTATCTAGTTCAAGATTGTAACTCGTGGATTCATTGATTCTTCAATAGTAAGTCATTTATTATGAATTCTTTGTATCATTGTGGGTTTTCTTTCTTGAATATGCTAGGCTAAACCCACAGTAGGGTTGTTGGAACCATGGCAAACCACTAAGATAGGTGAATATGGGATAAATCTCGGGATTGAGTAGCGTATATATCGTAGTAATCTTCGTTATAATTTCTTCCTTGATGAGTCGACGCATTAGGGTAAGTCTTCATTTGTTACATGTCCGAAAGGGATGTTTTGATTAGGAAAAGAGTTCTACGACAGAAATTCAAGGTTTCTAACCTAGTCTAAGTACTTGAGATCAAAAGGTGAGAGTATTCCGGGATTAATAACAAGGGTTAGTATGTGTATGTTCTGAGACCGAAAGGTGATAAATGATATGCATCTAAGAAGTACTGAGAGGTGAAGTAGATGTTAAATAACTTGTTAGATCTTATATACGTAATCATGAACGAGTTTACCACTAGATTCGGCTATCGTATTAGATGTCATGGGGAACACAATCCTAACTTCACATATATTGTCTGAAATCTAGTAGTCCTTGCATTCATTTACTGTGTTTATTTTAGTAACTTAGTTCGAAAAACCAAAACCCCCCATTTACTTTATGCACTTTTGTTTCGGGAATAGATATTACATCTGAAAATTGTGCTAATAGATATATTCTCACGCATTCCTTGTGGGATCAACCTCAACTCTGGTTGAGTTCTATATTTGATTGACGACCGCTTCACTATTCCTTTTGGAGTGTAAATTTGGGCGTATCATGAAGTTACAGGCTCCATGTCGTCCTGGCTATCAATTCAAATAATCAAACTTACAATACAGTTCTTGATTCATTATCGGATTTTCCTATACCTCATATAACTCAGATTTTGTCTTAAACAAGCCTAGGCTCAAAATTTTCAACTCATTATTCTAAATTTTTTTGACTCAATTTTTTTTTCATCATCCTATCCATAACAGTGGGGTCAAATCATTATAATAGATACCAATTTATCCGTCGCTTATTCCCGAACAAAAAGAACGCGCTAACTTAAAAGAATAGTGCTACCTTAATTGGTGAACAATTAGGGGTACTTGTCCTGCATACCCTTCCCAATTTTCCACATCGCTTTCTCAATCAGACGATGCTTCCATTGGACCTTTACGAACTTAATTTCCTTGGTCCTCAACTTTTGAGCATTCTAATCAAGAATTGCAATCGACTCTTTCTTATATTGGAGATTATTGTCTAGCAACACTAAATCCCACTAAACGATGTATTCTCCATCTCCATAGTAATTTTTCATCATAGACACATAGAACACCGGATGGACTCCAGACATACTGGGGGTATAACCAATCTTGGCTCTACATATTCAAGAATCTCGAATGGACCACTATAGTGGGGACTGAGCTTGCTCTTATTTACCAAACCTCATAATACCCTTTATGGGGGGCACTTTCAAGAGAACTTGTTCACTAACTTAAAATGTCATATCTCTAACTTTGAGATCTGCATATTCTTTCTATCGGCTCTAGACTTTTAGGAGCTTAACTTGGATGCTCCTTACTTTATCCTGAGCATCCTTTTCAAAATCAACTCCCAAGGACTTAACATTTCCAGTCTTAAAATATCTAATGGGTGATCTACATTCTCTCCCATAAAGGATTTCAAAAAGAAGTCATATCTATGTTGGGTGATAACTGTTATTATAAAAGAACTCACACAATGGTAGGAACTTGTCCCAATGACTATAAAAGTCAATCACACATGCCCTTAACACGTCTTCCAACGCTTGAATAGTTCAATCGATCTGACTGCCCATTAGTCTATGGATGAAAAACGGTACTTAACAATTCGGTTTTCGATTTATCCGATAAGGATGATTAATAAGAATTTGCAATAATAAAAATAGATGAAGTACAAAAGAGTAAAAATTAAAGACTAAATACTAAAGTGGGCAACTAATCACTAAAGTACGATAAAGATTAAAATAGGTAAAATACTACTATAGTGTCCTATTACTATTAAATTATGAATATCTAATATTTACGAATGGGTAAGATAGTGAATTATTATAATCTTATTGAGTTATCGGTTTATCCAATAACCCAATAGTAAAAATCAATATCGAATCGATAACCTAATAATTTTTTGAAAAAATTAAT
>JAPFFP010078221.1:0-22876 GCA_026153255.1 Solanum medicagineum | reverse complement strand
ATGTCATATGTTGTATCTACAGTCCTACAGCTCCAATATTATGACCACCAAAAGAATCATCTCAAAAGTAATTGAAAAATAAAGTATATTACCTATTGATGGGTGGTAACCCAAGGGGTGGAAGAATCACCTAGCCAGGGTCGATCCTATCAATGGGGTAGCCCAAGGGGTGAAAGGAAAAGCCTAGCCAGGGCCGATCCCGATATAGATTTACCATTGATCAGTTGGTCATTTGTATTACATGTTGTGCGCAGATTATACCAGTAAAGGTAAAGTAATAAAAAGAACATAAAGTACATGATCCCATAGTATGACTAAGGGTGGTCTCTTATCCTATATCAGTGCATAGTTTCATTTGAGTTGTTACTTCATATACAGTGTTTCCTGCCTTACATATTCAGTACATTAACTCGTACTGACGTCCCTTACGGGGGACCTGCATTTCATGCTACAGGTACAGGTGCTAGTAGATCTCCCTAGTAGGAGTACAGGATATCCATCTGCTGTTACCAAGCTCCAGGTTGCTTCGAAGCTTTGTGTGTCTAAAGCTTATATTTTTGTATTGTATAGTTAGTCGAGGCGGGGCCTGTCCCGACCCTTATCAGATACGTTTTCTTATCTATAGGCTTTGTAGACTATGTAAATTAAAGTGTGGTCATGTCTCCTACTTTAGACAATGTGGCCCCAATGGCCTAGCCATATGCATTTCCTTTTGGCTTGTTATTACTGTTTACTTTCTTAAAGGTATGTTGAATGAAGAAATCCCTTATAATATATATAGAAAGTGCATGGATACAGGTTGGTTCTCCCGAGCCTTATCGGCAATGGGTGTCAGTCCGCCTTAATGGGACTAAGGGCGTGACATAATCCCAAAGTCAGAGAAATCTTTAAAACGAAACTTGCGATAACTTTTACCCACTTTTAATTCAAAACTTAAAATACGAACCTTGAACACTAAAAATGTGACATAACATAAATTATTATTTCATTAACACCCTTCATATTTCTACGAAGACATGAGTTAACTTAGGTTGTTGAAAAGTTGAGGTGTTGCATCCCTCTCCCTAAGAAATGTTTGTTCTCAAATTAAAAGTCTGAGTCATGTGGTTATGTCCTTAGGAGTTGCCAAAAGTTTCATAGATTCTCTTCTATAAACATGAACCTTAAACATAGAAATTCTAATCTAGGTGTCTCACATGACGACATAAAGAGCTAAGCACCATAGCAATAATAGTGCGAGCAAAAATACAATAACAACCATAATAATAAAAAACAATATAAATACAATATAGGTAGCTTACCTCGCTATATACTAATATAAGCGTATATGCCAACACCTTGGGGTATGAAACAAGTGAGAATACTTTGTCCTTATGCCATCTTTAGCTTCCCCGGTTACCTTTTTCTATTTTTATTTATCTATAATAATTTAACAAAAGTCACATACTTAGTCCTTAATCTTTAGACTTGCCGATCTAATATAGCAACTAGAGTTTCCTCGTAGGAAAACTCTTGTATTATCTAAACATTCTCAATTGGGACAACCCTAGAAGAGACTCCTATGCACTTTCATAGCATTGATACATGGAAAATCATATAAATAAATTCTAGCCCCCCAAGGGAACCATAACCCAGAAAGTATACTTGTCCGACCCTCCGAAGGATCTGGTATAGCCTAATGAATATTAAACTAAGATTTTCCTTTCTACCAAATATCATAACACCCTTCACAGGTGAGACTTTCAAGAATACATAGTTAATGATACAAAACTTTAAGTCCCTTCATCATGTATCTAACTATGACTTCTATCAACTTTGAGTTGTTAACAACTGCTTCCCAGTGAGATCAACCTGCTCCACTATCTGTTGTACTAAGTCAGGTCTAATTAACCTTGACTTACCTACCTCGAACCATCCTATAGGAGATCTATATATTCAGCCATACAAAGCCTCAGAAGGTGTCATCCTGATGCTAGATTAATAAATATTATTGAATGTGAACTCAGTAAGAGATAAGTGGTCATCCTAACCTTCTTTGAAGTCTAGCATGCACACCCATAGCATATTCTCAAGTATTTGAATTGTATGCTCAGCCTAACCACTTGTCTAAGGGTGAAAGGTTGTACTAAGATTAATCTTGTACCTAGTCCTTTTTATAAAGACTTCCAAAAGTTAGTGGTAAATAGTGTGCCTCTATTAGAAATAATAGATAATGGGACACGATACAACCTAACAATCTCTTTAATATAAAGGCCTATATAGTATTTGGCTAAATAGTTCTGACTAGGTAAGAAGTACGATAAACTTTCTTGCTCAATAAAAAATTACCCAAAATGAGTCGAACTTACACTGCGATCTGGATAACCCTATAACAACATCCATATTGATTGCCTCCCACTTTCACAAAGAATGACTATCTCCTAGACTAGTCTAGCTGGCTTTTAGTGCTTAATCACCTATCGCCAATTAGGATACTATGCAACAAACTCATGAATGTCCTTCTTCATCTCATATAACTAATAAATCTCCTTAATATCATGGTATATCTTTATCGAACTTAAGTGAATAGGGTAATAAGAATGATATGTCTTGTCCAAAATTTAATGTCTAAGCCTTACAAAATTTGGAACACATAATTGACCTCTATATCTGACGACTCCATCTCTTGCTACATCAAAGTATAAAGACTCTTAATCTTTAGCCTTGCCTCTAAGCTGCTTTGAGTTGGGATCTGATGTGTTGTCAAAATACAGCACATTTGATGCCTAAAGCTTGAGATTTTATGTGTTCTCAATACAAAATTTATGGTTTTTATATGTTTTTATAGGAAAAGCAGGTTGGCACAATTTTTAGAAGATTACAGACTTTTCCTAATTTTTGCAGACTTATGAGACTCTCTACGACTCGTAGAGCTACCTATAGTTGTAGAGTTGGCTTCATAGGTATTTCCAATGTTGGATGAAAGACTGAAGATTTGAAGTTTAGTGACATAAGACATCTTTATGACTCACAGTTCACTCTATGAGTCGTATTGAGGTGTTTCTTAGACATTTCTGGCATTTTCCAGTATTGGACCAAGTGATGCAGATATGGACTACGAGAGGACAATACAAGTTGTAGATCACACTATGACTTATGAAGATGTTTCATAGCAGTAAAGTCCATGATTCAAGAAGCTGAGCACAAAAGTCCGATTACGACTCGTAAATCCAGTTACGAGTCGTAATCGTCGTCGATCAATTTTTCTAATATTTTTAGGGACTTGTTTGTAAATACTATAAATAGTAAATTTTAGGTCATTAGATGTAGTTTTTTTTACAGATTACAGCAGACTTAGATAGAGAGCACGAAATTAGAGCATTTTTAGGGTTTTAGACTTAGAGATTAAATATTGGAGAAGAGAATACACTTGTGGATTCGTTATATCTTTCAACCTTGTGATTCTTAATATAAATTGGGTTTGCTTGCTCTTCAATCTATTTAGGTAAGAGATGAATTATGTTTTCTCAATTCATAGTTTCTTAATCTTTCCATAGCATGAGTGGCTAAACCTATAACTTGGAGTTGTGGGAACCATGAAGATCTAACCAAATAGACCCAGATTATTTGCAATTCTTAGAATGGGTATTTGCATGTATTAATCAATTCTCTTCATTTTGCATGTTTTCTAGTGGTGGCCAACATTAGAACTCACCTAGTATTATCTTCCGGATCTAGGTGGTGATGAATAGGAAAAGAGATTGATTAACAAGATTCGATGATGTGTTCTCATCTAATCAACCAAACTAGACCAAGGGGAGGTTGACTAGGACCATAGGTAATGGATAATATAGCATACTATGGAGATGGCCAAGTTCCATAGTGAAATTTGACCTTCACCTTTGACCAAAGGGTTGGAAGAACTTAAATTACTGTCCTGCATGCGATATTCTAGTTGAGAATTGTGATATTCGGGGATGTTGAGTTCGTGAATCATAGGGAACACAATACCCAAGTTTGTCTCCATTGTTGATTGTCTTCTATTTTAGTTAGTTTAGTTTAAATTCTTATCAATCATTGCAACCCCCTTTATTTTGGGAATTGAGTTAGTTAATGTTTGAATTGCTTATTAGAGAATCAATTTGGAAAATCTTCGTATTCTCTATAGTATTCAACCCTAACCTTGATTAGGTTTATTACTTTGACAACAATGGCTTTGTCCTTGAATGAGAGGTGTACCTTGAGCGTGATCAAAGAAAATGATGTTGTTGCCGAGGAATACGGTGAGACTTTGATTGAATGCACTAGTAGAATAATTCAAGTGTTAATTTCTTAGTTCTCTTATATTTTACTTTTATTTTATTTTTGTTTGTTTTGTTTCTTTGCAAGGTATACAGGTGTTGATGCCCAACACAAGGAGTCAAGGCAGTCTCTTAGCTCTAATTGATTTGGATATCCAACGAATTTCAAGAAGAATGGCTCAAGCAAATGTTAATATCGTGTTTAATGAAGCTATGAATTGGAATGTTGATGTTAATGATATGGATGACAATCCACCTCCTTTGGAAAATAGCCACAACCTAGGGACTTCAATGAGAATGCTTATGGATGCAATCAATATAGATTGCATCCCATGGCCATGGATGTAATGGGAGCTATAGTTTTTCCACCACTACCAACCGACATAAGTTCAAGGTTTCAAGTGGATTGCTTCAAATGCTTCAAAATCATGGTTTGTTTATGGGTCTACCATCCGAGGACCTCATAGCCATCTGCATAATGTAGCTTTTGTTTGTAAGAGTGTGATGGAGACACAAAATCTTTCCATGGATCCTGTGGCATTGCGTGTTTTTTCATTATTTATTACTGGTAATGCGGCGGTGTGGCTATCTAAGCTTTCACAAAGCTCGATTACCAGTTGGGCAGATTTACAGAAGGCCTTTTTGGAAAGATACTTTTCGAGGTCAAAGAAGCTTAAATTAAAAGATCAAATCAACAATTTTTAGCAATTACCTAGTGATTCAATTAGTACAACGTGAGAGTGATTTACAAAGTGTTTAAGAAGTATCCCTGACCATAAAATTGTTGATGATGCCTTGGTAGAGATCTTCTACCGTGCCCTCGATGAACATAGTCAAGCTTGTGCCAATACTATAATGGGGGGCATATTCTTGGATCAACCGTTTACAAGGATCGCGGAGGGTATGGCGTAAGTGGTCAAAACCAATCGTGCATGAGTGAAACAAGAAAGAATGTATACAAAGAATTCTTATGCCGTGAGTATGGGTTCCGAGCAAGCCAAGATCAGTGAGGAGATTATGCAACAACTTGCCCAAATTTGCACTGATATGGAAGTTATGATGAAACAAAGTCAAGAAAGAGTGCACGTGATAGTCCATCAACCTCCTCGCATATCCATGTATGAAGAGCAGTATTATGATGAGGATACTTGTTTCGTGAGTGATCAAGTTGTGGGTTTCTGGACCAATACCCAAGGGTCTAATTAAACTATTAGCATCAAGGTTTCGGAAACCAAAGTCGGAACTACAATAAAGAGGGAGCTTATAGAGATAGTCGAGGTAGTTATTTTGAGAGGAATAGGGTACCTGAAGCAGATTGGGGTACAAGAGATGGTTTTAGGAATGGTCCATATGTGTTACCCCATAATCATGATGTCGGGGCAAGCATCTCTAGGATTGAAGAGATTCTTGACCGTTTGTTGGAAAAAGTGGAGACCCAAGATGAAACTCTATGGGGAATGAAATCAAATATTTCAAGTATAAATCAAAAGACAGAGTTTCATTAGGTGGTCATTAAACAACTTGAGCAACAATTCAGTGAAGTATCTACTCAGTTGAATCAAAGCTAGAAAGGTACATTACCTAGTAACACTACTCAAAATCAAAAGAATAAAGGGCAATGTATGGCAGTGACAACTAGAGGTGGCAAGGGTACCATCGATCCTCCTATACCAGTTGAGGTAGGAAATGTTTATGAGAAGGGAGTTGTGGATAAGGATGTTGTTGAAGGAGAAGATTGTGTAAATTATGGGGTAGGTGAAGTGGTTGAAGAGTCGAAGAAGTATAAGACCATCCCAAGGCCTCCTCCTCCTTTCCCTCAAAGACTCAAGAAGAGGGAGAAAGAAGGTAAGTTCAAATACTTTCTCTCGATGCTTAAGTAAATATCCATCAACATCCCTTTGATTGAAGCTTTAGAGAAAATGTCGCGTTATGCAAAGTATATGAAAGACTTGTTTACTAAAAAAAGGACTGTGAGTTAAGAGCTTCCTAAGGAACTTCAACATTATAGTGCTAACTACTAAGTCACTGGCTCAAAAGCATGAGGATCCAGTATAATGTTCATGATAAGAGATGTAGAGTTTGCAAGAGCACTTTGTGATTTGGGTGCTAGCATAAATTTGATGCCTCTGGCAATTTTCAACAAGCTCGGTTTGTGTGCTCCTACTCCTACTAAAATAAGGTTGTTAATGGCGGATATAACAGTCAAGAAATCGGAGGGAATACTTAATGAGGTGTTGGTAAAAGTTGACAAATTCATATTCCCAGTAGAATTTTTGATTCTTCATTGTGAATTTGATTTTGAAGTCCCTATTATCTTAGGGAGACCATTTCTGACCACAGGGAGAGCTCTAGTGGATATGAATTCCGATCAACTCAGATTTAGGGTGTATGATGAAGAAGTGATTTTTGATATCCGCCAGTCTATGAAGCATCTTGATGAGTTAAAAAGTGAGGTTTGATCAATTGAGGAAGTCTAAGTAATCAAGATGTTTAAGTCGTGTCGCGAGGCACTACTTGGGAGGCAACCCTAGCAATTTTGATGTTTTAGCATAGTTTTGAGTTTTTTTTAGTTTTTGAATTCTAAGCTAATTGTTTGATTGTGTTTTGATTGCTATTTTTAACAATAGTTTTGTTACATATAGGGAGCAAGTGCATTTTATGAAGAGTATAAAGGTTCAGGACAAAGATTGTAGGTTTTGCTGAGAATTGCATCTGATGCAGTCTCTACGACCAAGTTTACAAGTCATATTGCACTTTACGACTCATAATCTTGTCTCGTAGAGAGTTATAGTGAGCAAGTTAAGTGTGCACTCCACCAAGGAGCCAACTTTACAACTCGTAGTCCAAACTATGAGTCGTGAATGGGGATCATGGAACCCGTGGAACCCAGGTATGTTTCTGAATTTTTCTAAGTTTTGGGTAGCCTATGAGACCAAGACTTACGAGTCGTAGACCAAGCTATGACTTGTAGTCGGGGTTTCGTAGACCCGATCCAGTGAATTTAAATCACTCACCCGATAAGGGTATAAAAGGGGGTCAAAATATTTTGACCCCACTTTTACCCTAAATTGATTGAAAATTTCCCCAATTCCTTTCCCCCATTATTTCCAATCATCTTCTCCGGCATCGGTGGCTGTTTTTCGGCAAGAACTTCCAGCCATACCTAGGGTTTTTGGCTACTCATTCTCTCTTCTTCTTATTCAAGTCTATCATCTACTATGCTAAGTTCTTGCTTCAATTTTGATCCTTTCACTTGCCTTGTTAGTTTGTACTTGTGGTGATTATGATAGGCTTGATTGTGAGCATGAATTGTTAGTACATGAGATGTGTGAATGAGAAATTAGGGTTACCATAAATTGAATCAATTGTTTATGCCTGGAGTTAAGTGTTATAGCTTTGATATTATTGATTGAGTGCCCATGATATCATGTTTCTTGTCTGATTGAAAGGTTGCAATTTGTTCATGAATGTAAATTGATTTTTCAGTTACATAGGAGTGTGATTATGTTTGGGGTTATATTGATTTAGTCAAAATCATAGGGTGATTAATTCTTGTTATGCCTATTGAACTATACTCCAAGTGACCTTGGATATGATTAAGTGATTGTTGTGTGTGACTTGGTGGTGGTGATATAGGTGCATGTCTAAATGAATTTGGGAAGGATGAAATGGTTGAGTATTGATTGCTAAAACCTATTCGATGGGGTAAATTCATTTTGAAATCACGTTTGGGTTACGATTATTTTGTGTTTAACATATGAGTGTTCGTATGCTTGCTTCGATGCTGGTAGGATAGTGTTTGAATTGTTCATAGGGCCCATGTGATGAATTGAGGTACATCATGTACCTGGAAATTCTTGTTCACGAGAGTCTTTTACGACTCGTAGATGAGTGTAGGAGTCATAATTGTCCCTCGTGGGAAGTTCCAGTGATTTGATTTTCTAAATATTCATCATACGAGACCTTCTACAACTTGTAGATGACTCTACGAGTCGTAGATGGGTCTCGTTGACTCTTGCCTATTTTAATTTTGCTCCCTAGAACTTTATAGTAAACCTATTTACGACCCGTAATCCAAGTTGTGAGTCGTAACTGTGTTTCGTACCGCCTTCCAATCTTTAATATTGTTTTGTACCTCTGGTTTACGAAACCATTTTACGACCCCTAGTTCCAACTTTGACTCATAACTAGCTTCCGTATTACCTATCTACAACTGATCCAACATTATTTTTGCTTTTCTTTCTTGAGTTTTGGGATTGATTATGCTTTGTTTATGATTAATTTCTAGATATCATGGCCCCTAAAGGCAAGCGTGCAGAGATTGAGGTCTTGAGAAGGAAACTCATTGATAAACCTACAGATGAGGAGTGTTCGGGTGACGAGTAGACCTAATTGAGTAGGTCATTGGAGATTGTTAATGTTTGTCCAGAACAAGAGGCAAGGGTGCCTCAAACTAGAGCTGCAGCCAAAGCTGCACCAACTCAAGCTCGTGTTGATAGCCTTTCCTAGTCCGATGAGAAAGCCAATGGTAAGATTGATAGTGGTACACCCCAGATGATTCCTACAGGCACAAAGTCTAGTTTAGAGGAGGGCTCCTAGGTTAGAGGAAATATCGAGTCCTCGGTTGCCCCATTATCTTCTTCAGCACCTGATCCTAATGCTCACCGGTAGGGTGTGGAGGGCATTGAGGCCATATTCACAGAGGGTCTGCAGCCACAGGGGCAAGGCAAGACCGTATGGTCGATATATGAGGAGCCCCAGATGATTGCTGATGGATTGAGCCATATCCTAGGCATGAAGGACATAATGACATGACATGGGCTCAAGTGGTTGACAGATTAGCTTGGACAATATGCCCCAGTTCTAGTTTGGGAGTTTTATTCAGCTTACGTAGCCACCAATCATCGTGATATTCCCAAAGGGAAGAAGCCTCTCATGCAACCAAAATTGAGAGAGGTTCTACTGAGAGGACGACAAGTCGATATTTCAGAGGAGACGATCCACTGTGTACTTTTTGGTCCCGAGTACTGATCTTGGAGATTGACAATAGAGTTTGATTACAGATTGCAGCAGGCTCGAATAATGGTGATTTCAAAGGATTCGGTACAGAGGACTGACTTGCTGAGATGGGTGGCCGAATTACATTACAGAGCAGGGTCCAGAGCCTACTGGGGTCACCATCCATACGGGGCCTATTGTCAAGGCTTCCCTTTCTTTTCCCACTAACAGTTGTTAGATTTCGCATCTGGCCTACATTAGCATATAACATACTTACATCGGAATGAGCAGTATTGGTTGCCAGCATCTTGGCTAGCTACGACATCGATTTGGTCTTACTCAAAACAAAACAGATTCATGTGTCGCGCTCAAGCGAGCCACTTGCATGCCATTTTCAATCTTGATATACAGACTCTGCATAAGTCCAAGGTGGAGATATTACATCATCATGACCACTTAGTAGCGGCCTTGCACATTCTAGATCCCAGCCTGATTAAGGCTGATGAGAACTCTGTGGCCTTTTGGAGGACACAACCTCCTCCTATACTCAAGATGTTTTCTCCAGAGCCACCACAGGAGGGTTTGACGACTTCCCCCACTACTACTCCAACTACTACTTTGAATGAGAGACCCCAGCAGCCCGAGGTAGTTTATATTGAAAGGGGTCCGACTATAGCTGCTCCTATACTAGAGGCCACCATATCACAGATGTCTACACCGGGCATGGTTTAGGTGTCTGCAGTTTCTATTCAGGCCATGGCGCAGCGATTATCACGGACTGTGGCTCAGTTGTATCGGCTCATTCAGCAACTTAGGCCATGGGTCCAGTAGACTGTTATAAACTCAGAGAATCGGTGACGGGCATTCACCATATCTACTATTCAAGAGCGTGTTTGTACCATGGATACACATTAATGCTTTTGAGGATCGGGTGCAGAAGAGGTTAGCCGAGGCCCAACCATCATATCTGTCAGCCATACATGAAGAGATTGCAAAACTTAGTGCTGACTTAACTTCTTCATTAGCGGTGCTAGTTACAATTCTAGAATTTACACTTTCAGAGTCGCTATTTTGATTTATTTGCCTCGGAGGATCACACATAACCTTCCCACGAAAAGAGACCTTTTACGGAGGGTGATGAGATAGAGGAGAGGCATGTTTGTCAGAAGATCTCCGAGGATGATGATGAGGATGCAGAGGATGAGTTCGGGCTGGTCTTGAGGATATTGAGGCAAGAGGAGGAGCATGACAGGGCGATGGGTGCTGGCCCATCTGGATAGAGTTCGATTGCTGTGCAAACTACCCTACAGGAGGGAGATGACCATATGCAGTCCGAGAATAGTGCTTAAGCACCAAGATATGTTTTTGACCCCTTGTATTTACTTTGATTTTGATGTTGTACATTGAGGGCAACGTACAGTTTTTTTTCGATAGGGTGTGGGTAGTTATGGACCTTGGTGAAGTCTAAGTAGTTTATTGTCCATAAATACCCCAAATTTTGATCCCGAGGTTCTCTTGCCTATGTTCTTTTTCCTAATGGATAGTTAATTTCTTTTGAAATGACATGTTTAGAATGTTTAGATAATATATGTAGCATATAGTACTAGGACTTATGGCATATAGCTTGCTTTTGATGTTTATATTATGATTTGAAAAATGGTACCCACCAGAAATATTTTGATTAGTAGTTAAATTGCAACCTTGCATATTTGGGTGTTTGGCAATATTTTTCATGATAAGTGAGGGTAATTGAGGTATAAAGCATGATCTTTGAGTTTCTTGTTGATAATGTATGCAACGTCATGTGTAATTGAGCTTATTTTGCCAGATTCATGTATATTTTGTGCTAATTCAAAACTTGTCTTGTTACTTTAAGTCGGATTGTAGACTAAATGAATTAGGAAGTGATCTTAGGCCTTTGTTCTTAAATTAGTTCCCTTTAGCCTAAATAACCAACCAAATGATGTTTTATCCCTTGTTCCAAAAATTTGAGCCTTACATGTACCACTTCTTTCTGAAATATCTAATTAGCCTAGCCTTGTCAAGTGATGAGCCTTAAGATTGGCCCTGGTCTGTCCTTGAGCATTGTGAACCTTGACTAAGGCAAAATGCCTCAGTTGAAGGCGGCTACCAAAAGTGGCTTTGATTTGGGGAATAGATTTTGTGTACCTCAATATAGGCGAAAAGACTAAGTTGAGGGTGGTCGGTGTAAGGGTAAATTCACAAAAATTAATTGGTGAGTTGGGAATGAGTAGAAAAAGAAGAAAATCATGTACCGAGAGAGAGAAAAAGAAAAAGATGTATTAGATTGAGATTAAAAGCAAAATGATTTGTGAAAATGAGGCAAAAGCTAAAAAATGAGAAGATAATACTCGAAAAAGCTTGAATATGAAGAAAAAGGGAGAAAAAGGTGAAATTGATTGAGTTGGTAAGGTGAAACTGATGAAAAACGTGGTTCAAGGATGGTCTTTAGTCACTATGTTTCCAAAATTCCCCTACCAAAGCCCCATGAGCCTATGTTACAAGCCTAGAAAGTCCTAGAGTGATCCTATTCCAGTTGGTTGAAAATCTGAGTCATGAGTATATGGGCAAGCCTATGGTATTAGTCAATGTGCATGAATATCTTTGTGAGTGTGAGTATGTTTGCACAGTCCTACTGTTAATTTTTGAGTGTGTTACTTGGAACTTCTTTTTGTGAGGGCATCTGCATTGCATTGTTAGCATTTGACTTGTTCAGTGATTGTGGATTATGAATATTCTCTTGTCATAGTTGTGTTGTCAGATGCATCATTATGTCTTGGTTTTCCAAAATAGCTATCTGATCTTGTTTTAAAAAGTTGGTATGGGTACCTGAGCCTGAATTTTACAAGATATATGTCATTAGGTTCTGTTCTTTTTGTTGTTATGTTATCTAGTTAGATTGAGTTGTCGCGTGAGGGCAAGCAACAATTTTAAGTTAAGGGTATTGATGTGCTGTCAAAATACAATACATTTGATGCCTAAAACTTGAGATTTTGTGTTTTCTCAATGCGATATTTATGGGTTGTATATGTTTTTATGTTTGTTTTTACGGGAAAAGCAGGTTGGCACAATTTTTGGAAGATTACGGACTTTTTCTGGTTTTTGCATACTTACGAGACTCTCTACAACTCGTAGAACCATCTACGAGTCGTAGAGTTGGTTTCGTAGGGATTTCCAGTGTTGAATGAAAGTCTGAAGATTTGAAGTTCAGCGAGACTCGTAGTTCACTCTACGAGTCGTATTGAGGGTTTCGTAGAGATTTCCAGTGTTTTCCAGTGTTGGACCAAGTGATATAAACATGGACTACAAGAGGACAATACGAGTGGTAGATCATACTATGGCTCGTGAAGATGTTTCGTAAAGTGAAGTTCAAGATTCAAGAAGTTGAACATGAAAGCCCGATCACAATTCGTAAACCCTGTTACAAGTCATAATTGCGAGTCGTAACAGCCGCCGATCAGTTTTGCTAATGTTTTTAGGACTTGTTTGTAAATACTATAAGTAGTAAATTTTAGGTCATTAGACGCAGCTTTTCACAGATTATAGCAGACTTAGATAGAGAGCACGAAATTAGAGCAGTTTTAGGGTTTTAGACTGGGAGACTAAATATTGGAGAAGAGAATACACTTGTGGATGCATTGTATCTTTCAGTACCTTGTGATTCTCAATACAAATTGGGTTTTCTTGTTCTTCAATCTATTTGGGTAAGAGATTAATTATGTTTTCTCAATTCATAGTTTCTTCATTTTCCAGCAGCATGATGGCTAAACCAACAACTTGGGTTTATGGGAACCATGAAGATCTAACCAAATAGACCCGGACTATTTGCAATTCTTAGAATGGGTATTTGCATGTATTAATCAATTCTCTTCATTTCGCATGTTTTCTAGTGGTGGCCAATATTAGAACTCACCTAGTGTTACCTTCCCGATCCAGGTGGTAATGAATAGGAGAAGAGATTGATTAACAAGATTCGATGATGTGTTCTCGTCTAATCAACCGAACTAGACCAAGGGGAGGTTGACTGGGACTATGGATAATAGTTAGTATAGCACATATGGAAATGGGCTAAGTCCCATACTGAAATTTGATTTCACCTTTGACCAAAGGGTTGGAAGAACTTAAATTACCATCCTGTATGCAATATTCTAGTTGAGAATTGTGATATCCGGGGATCTTGATTAGTGAATCATGGGGAAAATGATACCTAAGTTTCTCTCTATTATTGATTGTCTTCCATTTTAGTTCGTTTAGTTTAAATTCTTATCAATCATTGCAATCCCCCCTTCCCCTTTTGGGAATTGAGTTAGCTAATATTTGAATTGCTTATTAGTTAATCAATTTGGATGTCTTTGTATTCTCTGTGGCATTCAACCCTAACCTTGGTTAGGTTTATTATTTTGACAACGATCGCTTTGTTCTCAACAGAGAGGTTTAACTTGAGCGTGATCAGGATCCTCATGCTATCATGCCTTTACTTTCATAACTAGAGATGACATGATTGTGTCATGAACTATGACCTCACTATCACCTACATCTAATAATCTCACTCCTAAGATAGGTACTTGATGAAGCAATAGAGCTAACTCATGTCTTTCAATACCTAAATAAGATAAACTAGCCATAAATATGTAATTGAGGCCATCGGCTACAACATTCACCTTCCCTGGATGATATAAAATATCTATGTCATGATCATTTCGTAACTCAAGCCATCGAGGCTATCATAGAGTCAAATCCTTCTATCTGAAAATATACTAAAGGCTCTTATGATTTGTAAAGATACTAATATAAAGTGTCATACAAATAGTGTCTCTAAATCTTCAATGTATGCACAACTACAACCAACTCTAAATCGTGTGTTAGATAGTTCTTCTCATGCTTCCTTAACTACCTAAAGAATATGTAATCACCTTACCATGTTGCATTAGAGCACATTTTAACCCAAAACCTGAAGCATCACAGTACACCATATAGCTGTTTGAATCCTCTAGCAAAGCTAGAACTGGTGTTGATGTCAATCGCAGTACACTATATAGCCATTTAAATCCTCTAGCAAAGCTAGAACTAGTGTTAATGTCAATATATCCTTCAGCTCTTGGAAACTATGCTTGCAAGCCTTAGTTCACACTGGAATTTAACTGCTTTTTTGCATTAGCTTCATGAATGATACTGAAAGTGAAGAAAATATCTCTATGAACCTTCTATAATACCCATCCGACCCTACAAAGTTACGAACTTCTATCAGAGTCATCGGTCTGAACCAAGTCTTCACGACCTTAATTTTTGTGTATCAACCATAATGACAACATCTGATACAATATGGCCTAAGAAAGTTGTACAGTTCAACTAAAACTCAAACTTAGAGAACTTTTCATAAAGTTCTCAATCTTGAAGAACCTAAAGGATTGCTCATAAATGATATGTATGCTTAGCTTTGGAATATGAATACACCAAAATATCATTAATAAATACAATTAAAAAGTCTAGATATCGCCTGAATATGCTAATCATCAGGTCCATGAACATTGTTGGGACATTAGTCAATTCAAAAGACATCACCAAGAACTCAATGTATCTGTATGTGGTTTTAAAAGTTGTATTTGAAATGTCTTTATGTTGAACTCTTACCTGATGGTAACGTGATCTCAAATCAATTATTGAAAAGCACCTTGTAGCTGATTAAATAAGTCATTCATCCTCAAAAAAAGATATTTATTCTTTGTAGTGACCTTGTTCAATTTGTAGTAGTCAGTATATATTCCCGGTGAGCCATCTATCATTGTCACAAATAATATGATGCACCCGATAGTGAACTAGGCCTGATAAAACCTTTATCTAGCAAGTCTTTTGGCTTATCCTTCAAACTCGTTAGCTCAATAGGAGTCATTCTATAAGGAGGGATTGTTATGAGTTGTGTACCTAGTAGTATATCGATAGCAAAATCAATTTCTTATACCAAAGGGGGAGTACCATGAAGCTAACCTGGAAAAACATCCGAAAACTTATTAACCATAGAAATAGACTAGAGGATTGGTGGTTCTCCATCTATATCCTAAATGTGAACAAGATACTAAATACAATACTTCGTAATTATCCTCGCTGCCTTAAGATAAGAAATAAACCTACCTTTGGGTGTTGATCTATTGCTTTTCCATTCTTAAATTATCTCTCTTGGAAAATGGAATCTAACATCTTTTTCCAACACTTAACATTAGCATAATAAGATGTTAATCAATCCATGCACATAATGACATCAAAATTGACTATCTAACCTTCCAAATCTATAAAGGTCTAACGATCAATAATTTCTACCATACAACCTTAATAAACTCTCTTAACAATAATAGACTCATAGACACAACAAAGTGTCAATTTAATGACTCTACTATTATATACAGCTTCCTCTCAAAACATGTTGTAACATAAGTGTAGCACCCCATACGTTGAAAAAATAGAAAATTTAAAAGTTATGGGAATTTGAGCCTAGACTATATAGTACGAGCCCATCTATTGTAGACTCTTTTATATTTATATGCTAAGTGTTATATTCAAGGATTATGATTATGGATATGGGTACCTATTGGATATCATTATGTGGATTGGCTATGAATATTATGATTTGCTTTTATGTTATGATGTGAAAGATCTTGAGCCTCGAATCGCCCCCATAGAGTGAGTCATACTTAACCGCCCCTTAGTATTTATGTGCTACGTGTTATGTGGATCCATGTTTATCCCTTTCCTATGACATCCCATAGTGTAAGTCCTATTTTACTGAGCCTTAAAACTATGTGTTTACTATTCGTACATGCTTTTAAACCAATGATGTGAATATGGATACTTTGACGTTTGTTTGGAGATTCTCGGGTTCCCATTCGTCATGTCACTCCTAGACCCTAGGTTTAGGTCATGAAAAGTTTGGTATCAGAGCATTAGGTTTGTAAATGATCCTCGGAGTCTAACATGCTGCGTCAAGTAGAGTCCTATTTATGGGTGTGAAGTGCACCATGCCTATGAGTGGGAGGCTATGACAAAGTTCTAGGAATTGTCTTACTTCTTCATGTCTGATGTCATACCTTGGACCATATGTTATGGTTTCGTTATCCTGATGATATCCTTGCTACATTACAGAAGATGCCTCCACAAAGAGCACCCCTACCAAGACCGACGTTGGCTTGTGAGGACCAAGTTCCCCAAAGGCCTATGGAAGAGCCTATTTCTAATGGTGAATACAGTACGACCTTTTCTATACTTGTCCAGGTGGTGATTACTCAGACTAGACAGGCTAATCTTCCTTGAGATCCTACTCTGTATTTTAGGGTGAAAGATTTCACTCGAATGAATCCTCCGGAGTTCTATGGGCCAAAGGCTGATGAGGATGCTCAAGAGTTCATTGATGAGCATATGAAGGTGTTGACTGTTATGGGAGTCACTTTTGAGGAGAAAGTGGAGTTAGCTACATATCAGTTGAAAGATGTGGCGCAGGTGTGGTACACTCAATGGTTAATGGAGAAGTTTTGTGGTAATGTTGTTAATTGGGAAGAGTTCATGTTTGGATTTCTGGATCATTTCTTCTTACTTGAGCTTAGGGAAGCCAGGGTGACAGAGTTTATCAACCTCAAATAGGGTGGTATGAGTGTGCAGGACAATGCCCTCAAGTTCACAAAGCTCTCCAAGTATGCTCATATGCTTGTGGCTGACCCTCGTGCAAGAATGCAAAAGTTTATCTTTGGTGTCTTCAACTTGGTTGTAAAGGAATGTCGAACAGCTGTACATGTTTGGGATATGGATATCTCCAGGCTTATGGTATATTCTGAACATATTTAAGGAGAAAAGCTCAAGGAGAAGAGAGTGCATGATCCTAAGAGGGCCTCTTATGATGATCGGTTCTCCAACCCCAAGGGTGGTTATGGTCGCTTCCAATAGGGCCCAGGTTCTGGTGCTCGAGTTGCTAATGCTAGGATGCCTCCTCCCAAGGCACTGGTTAGTGGTGGGCCATTATTTCCTCAGTGTGACAAGCGTCAAAGGAATCACTCCAGTGCTTGTTGGAGAGAGTTGGGTGCCTGCTTCGGGTGTGCTGATAAGAACCACAAGTTGCAGATTGTCATAGGGTTTCCCAGAAGGGGTAAGGTCAGATGACTCAAGGTGGTAAAGGCCAGAAAAGAACTTCACAAGGTATTTCACCAAGAAACAACAGGTTTTATGCTTTGCATGCTCGTCGGGAAGTTGAGGAGGCTCTAGATGTTGTGACTAGTATGTTAAAAGTCTTTGATTTATTTTTTGTGACTCCTCTGCTAGCTATTAAGTTTTGTTTGAGTCTTGAAATCTTAAGGGACCCTTTTTCAGTATATACTCCCGTGGGTGAATCTGTTATTTCTTAAAGGCTTTATCAGGGTTGCCCTATCTTTGTTTTGCATAAAATCTTTTCCTGTGATCTTGTGGGACTTGAGATGTTTGATTTTGATATGATTCTCGAGATGGATGGTTGCATGCTTCATACGCGTCCATAGATTGTAGAACCCGAAAAGTCAAGTTCCAATTTCTAGATGAGTCCGTTCTTGAATGGAAGGGTAGTGACTGCGCATTAAAGGTCGATTTATTTCCTATCTTAAGGCCCGAAAGATGATTTCCAAGGGGTGCATTTATCATGATTTCCAAGGTGTGCATTTATCATATTGTGAGGGTTAAAGATGTGGAGTTCGAGTCATCTACTCTTGAATCAGTCTCTGTGGTGAATGAGTTTCTGGATATGTTTCTCGAAGACTTGCTCATCATTCCTCCCGAAAGGGAAGTAGACTTTGGTATAGACGTTCTCCTGGATACTCAACCTATCTCTATCCCTCCTTATCGTATGGCACCAGCTGAGTTGAAGGAGTTGAAGGATCAATTGAAGGATTTGTTGGAGAAGGGCTTTATTAGGTCAAGTATATCTCCATATGGTGCTCTGGTGTTATTTGTAAGAAAGAAATATTGATCCCTTTGGATGTGCATTGATTATAGGAAATTGAATAAGGTGACCATCAAGAATAAGTGTTCATTGCCAAGAATCAAAGACTTGTTTGACCAACTTCAATGGGCTACCCATTTCTCAAAGATTGATCTCCATTCGGTTATCATTAGTTGAAGGTTAGGGAGTGTGACATTTCCAAGACAGCCTTTCAGACCAGGTATGGGCACTTTGAATTTGTGGTGATGTAATTTGGCTTGACTCATGCTCCGACTGTGTTTATGGAACTTATTAACTGGGTGTTCAAGCCATTCCTTGACAGATTTATGGTTGTCTTCATCGATGATATCCTTATTTTTTCCCAAAGTGAGCGGAGCATATGGACCATTTGAGGTTAACTCTTCAAACTTTGAAGGAAAAGAAGTTGTATTCTAAGTTTAGAAAGTGTGAGTTTTTGTTGGGTAAGGTAGCTTTTCTCGGCCATGTGGTGTCCGCTGATGGTATTAAGGTGGACCCGAAAAAGATCGAGGTAGTGAAGAATTGGCCTAGACCGTTGACTCCTTTGGATATTTGGAGCTTTCTTGGGTTGGCTGGGTATTATAGGAGGTTCGTTGAGGGTTTCTCATCTATTGAATCTCCATTGACTAAGTTGACTGAAAAGAAGGCCAAGTTTGTGTAGTCAGATGAATGTGAGAAGAGTTTTCAGACCTTGAAGGATCGACTTATGTTTTGATTTTATTGGATTGCTTAGATGGGTTTGTTGCGTATTGTGATGCTTCTAGGATTGGATTAGGTTGTGTACTATGTAACATGGTAAGGTGATAGCTTATGCATCAAGGTAATTGAAGATGCATGAGTGTAATTACCTGACTCATTATCTTGAGTTAGCGGTGGTGGTGTTTTCCTAAAAGATTTAGAGAGACTATTTGTATGGGGTGCATGTTGATGTTTTTACCAATCACAAGAGTTTTCAATATGTGTTCACTCAAAGGGATCTTAACTTGAGGCAAAGGAGGTGGTTGGAACTCCTTAAGGACTATGACACGAGTGTACAATATCATCCGGCAAACAAATGTTGTAACCAATGCTCTTAGTAGGCTAGCTATGGGAAGTATGGATCATATTGATGAAGGGAAGAAAGAGTTAGCAAAGGATTTTCACCTTTTGGCTAGACTGGGTATTAGGTTAGCCGACTCTAATGATGGTGGTATTCATGTTCAGAATGGGGCCGAATCTTCTATGGTTGTTAATGTTAAGGCTAAGCAAGATCTAGACCCGTCATTGGTTGAGTTAAAGTAACTGGTTGCCGAAAATAAGATAGAGGTTTTCTCCCAAGGAAAAGATAGTGTGTTTCGGTATCAAGATCAATTTATGCATTCTAGATGTGGATGATCTAGGACGGTGATCATAAGCGAAGCCCATAACTCTCATTATTCTATTCACTCAGGATCTACTAAGATGTATTAGGATTTGAGGGAAGTGTATGGGTGGCATGGTATGAAGAAGGACATAGCAAGGTTTGTATCCAAATGCCCTAATTTTCGACAAGTGAAGGTAGAGCACCAAAGGCCCAGTGGGACCTAGATATTGAAATTCCTACTTGGAAGTGGAAAGATGTTAACATGGATATTATGGTTGGTTTGCCTCGGAACCGAAGCCAATTTGATTTAATTTGGGTGATTTTTGATCGAATGACTAAGTTAGATCATTTCCTGCCGGTCAAGACTACCTTTAGTGCCGAAGATTACACAAGGTTATATATCCAAGAGTTGGCAAGGTTGCATGGTGTGCCTAGGTCTATCATATCGGATAGTGGCACTCAATTTACTTCACACTTTTGGAAATTATTTCCAAGAGGACTTGGTACCAAGGTGAAGTTGAGTACCACTTTTCATCCTCAAACCAATGGACAAGTTGAAAGGACAATTCAAATTTTAGAGGACATGTTGAGGGCTTGTGTGTTTGAATTGAAAGGTAATTAGGATGATCATCTTCCACTCATTGAGTTTGCTTATAATAATAGCTTTCATGTTAGCATTGGTATGGCACTGTTTGAGGCTTTTATGGTAGGAGGTGTAGATCTCCGGTAGGGTGGTTTGAGTTGGGAGAGATGGCCTTGATTAGCCCATATTTGGTGTTAGGGCTATGGAAAAGGTGAAGTTGATTAGGAGAGGTTGAAGGTGGCCCAAAGTCATCAAAAGTCCTATTCGGATGTTAGGAAGAGGGATCATGAGTTTCATATTGGTGATTGGGTATATGTGAAGGTCTGACCTATGAAGGGTGTAATGCGTTTTGGAAAGAAGGACAAGTTGACTCCCCGGTATGTAGGTCCTTATGAGGTTGTTGACCAAATTGGGAATGTGGCTTATAGGTTGGATTTGCCTCCAGATTTAAGTTCTATACACCCCTTCTTCCATGTGTCTATGTTAAGGAAATTGGTTGGTGATCCTAGTACTATTTTGCCTTTGGAAGGTGTTGAGGTTGAGAAGAACTTGTCTTATGAGGAAGTCCAAGTTGAGATTTTGGATAGGCAAGTGAAGCGGCTTTATAACAAGGATGTGGCTTCAGTTAAGGTACTTTGGAGAAATCAACATGTGGAGAGTGCTACATGGGAGGAAGAGTTGGACATGATGAAACGATACTCCCATCTTTTCCAATCTACTCAAGCCTAAGGTATTAGGTTCTTCATTTTTTCCAAGTGGTCCTAATTCTTTCACTCTTGAGTTTCATGACATGACACGCACAAATGTGCACGAAAATGATTTTTAGGATGTATTGAATGATTTGAATACATTCTTATATGAGTTTTAATGACTTTATGATTTTTCAATTGATGAAATATGCATTGTATCTTGTGTTTGAATGTTTCATGTTCTAAATCAAGCCTTTCAAGCCCTGTTCTAGCATATTCGAGGATGAATGTCCCCAAGGGGGAGATGATGTAAGGACCCGAACTTTGTACGACTTCAATGGATCTTAGAAGTTTGATTCAGGAACGTCTTTGACCAAGGTGACGCTTCATGGAAGCCGTCACAGTCAGTGTGATGCTATACGAACTGTGTGGAGCCTCCTTGAAATGGCCATTGGCCTTGTGTGGGGTGTGATGGTCTTACTATGGAGTTTGGGACCAAGGCTTACCACACTTGAACCTCACACGGTCCGTGTAAGGCCATATGGACCGCATGGTAGACCATATGGTAACCTTCGGCTTGAGGCTCCATAGTTTTGAGCCTAAGGCAAGTGGTATGGCCCCTCTCATTGACCATGTGGTGCTCATGGTCCGTGCGGCCTTTCTGTATAGGTGTTGAAGTGAAAATTTTCTAAGTATTGGATCACCATCTCGAAACTTTGTCGTGACGAATTTCTCTACGTGAAGTGGTACTGAGGAGTACACGAACCATGTGGCTAGGTACAGTCTGTATGACACTCCCGTATGGATGCCTACGTTGAATTTTTCTAAGTATGGATTACCGTCTTGGTCTTTCATCAAGTGGAATGTTTCTAAGTGTTGGACCATGGGCAAGTGTACGGTCCATATGGTCCCTCACGGACAGTACCCCCCTCCCTAAGACCTTGACTTTAATTTTTCTACTCATTTCATTAATGACGTTCTTGTAATTCCGGTTTATCATAAGGGTCTTTTGTGACATTCTATGCTACCTACAGACATTCAAATGACCTATATTCTACTCCTCTCATTCAAATTCACTCTTACACTTAGAATCCTCTCAGGTCACTCTTAAGAACTCTCTCAAAGGACTCTTGTGAAAGTAAGTGTAACATCCCAATATTTTTTAAAGCTAAGACTGAGCATTCTTCGTAGGATATAGCATTTTAGTTAACTATTATTAATTGAGTATAAGTGTTAAAGTCAAATTCTTAATGTGGAATAGAAAGGAGAAGATCTAAGGTCACACGGACCCTCTAGTACGAAGCTAAGCTAAAAACTTTCTTAACGTTTGAGTTCTAACGTAAGATTTTATAAAAGGTAGGTGCACCAGTTACTTTTAGATTGTATATATATGCTACAATCAATTCCTAAGTATTTAAAGTATATTAGATATGATTTAGAGTCATAAGGGATCTTTTACATCAAGTCAAGTTCAAAAAATTTCTAGCAACTAAGTTTTCCTATGAGTCGATAGAAGGGTAAACTTCAAATAACCATATCTCCTAAAGTATAATGAATTAGATGATCCATAATATATCAAATCGAAGGTATTCGAATTAGCTTTCCAATGCATCTAATTTCGCGTTAATTGGAGTTCGGAGTAGAATGTTATGACCATTTTAGTGGAGAGGTGCAGAGCTGTCCGAAAGTCCGCGCCCGGAGCGCATTGCGGACCCTCACTGGATGAGTTAATGACCTTTTTTCTTTATAATTTAAGGGTAGTTTTATCCTAAAATCTTTGTGGGTCTATTTATGGTCCCCAAAGCATATAAAACATCAGTTTTCATGATCAAACCCTCTCCATTCTCTCCTACACATATACACTCAAGAATCATCAAGAAAATCATCAAGTTAGGATTAGCTTCCAGGATTCTCCCTCAAGGTAAGTTATTCTTCATAAATTTCAATCTACTCAACCTGAATTTCTTCATCTATTCATGAAGCTCTAATAGGATT